>SJYT01067828.1:131059-145207 GCA_006410635.1 Cephalophus harveyi | reverse complement strand
GGTGTTGGAGAAGACTCTTGAGAGTCCCTTGGACTGCAAGGAGATCCAACCAGTCCATTCTGAAGGAGATCAACCCTGGGATTTCTTTGGAAGGAATGATGCTAAAGCTGAAACTCCAGTACTTTGGCCGCCTCAAGCGAAGAGTTGACTCATTGGAAAAGATTCTGATGCTGGGAGGGATTAGGGGCAGGAGGAGAAGGGGATGACCGAGGATGAGATGGCTGGATGGCATCACGGACTCGATGGACGTGAGTCTGAGTGACCTCCTGGAGATGGTGATGAACAGGGAGGCCTGGCATGCTGCGATTCATGGGGTCGCAAATAGTCGGACACGACTGAGCGACTGAACTGAACTGAACTGAACTGATATCAGCTCAGTTCAGTCATTCAGTCATTTCCAACTCTGCAACCTCATGGACTGCAACATGCCAGGCCTCCCTGTCCACATGACCAACTCCTGGAGCTTGCTCAAACTCATGTCCATCAAGTCGGTGATGCCATCCAACCATCTCATCCTCGGTCGCCCTCTTCTCCTCCTGCCTTCAATCTTTCCCAACATCAGGATCTTTTCCCATGAGTCAGTTCTTCCTATCACTTCGCCAAAGTATTGGAGTTTCAGCTTCAGCATCAGTCCTTCCAATGAATATTCAGGACTGATATCCTTCAGGATGGACTGGTTTGATCTCCTTGCAATCCAAGGGACTCTCAAGAGTCTTCTCCAATACCACGGATCAAAAGCATCAATTCTTTGATGCTTGGCTTTCTTTATAGTCCAGCTCTCACATCCATACATGACTATTGGAAAAGCCATAGCTTCAACTAAACAGACCTTTATCAGCAAAGTCCTATGGCCTCTGTGTGTGTGTGTGTGTGTGTGTGTGTGTGTACATATATATATATATAAGGATAGTTCATAAATATAGCATTGAACCCAAACAATGAAAAGACACACAATGTTTACCACAATACAATTGATGTAAAACACAATTCTTCCCTTTGTTCATTGTTACACAATTTGTGAACAGAGGCATGGAAGGTGGAATGATACCTATTAAAAGAAATATGGTTGTACCTATCTGCATCTAATAAAAAACTGCATTATTAAACAAAATCTATATACCAATACCTTTCATAGATATAGATATGATACCTCAATAAAATACTAGCAAGTAAAATCTAGCAAAAATATAATGTATAATGGCTAAATGCAAAGTTGATTTAACAATGAAAAATCAATCAATGCAATTGATCACATTAACAGAATAGACAAAAACACAAATGATTAACTCAATAAACATAAAAAAAATACATTTGACAAAAACGCAACATCAGTTCATCACAAAATTTCTGAAATGACTAAGAATATAAGAGAACTTTATTCGAGAGATGGTGATGAACAGGGAGGCCTGGCGTGCTGCGCCAGTACATGAGGCTGTTTCCTCATTTTTATCAGCATTTGATTGCGTATAACTCTATTTTTTTTTTTTGGAACATACTAGTTTTTATTTATTATTAGTATTTTTAATTTTTACTATATTGTGTTGGTTTCTGCCATACAGCAATGCAAATCAGTCATGGTGATACATATATCCCCTCCTTTAGGTCATCTCCTGTGGCTCAGATTATAAAGAATCTGCCTTCAATGCTGTAGACTCAGGTTCAATCCCTGGGTCAGGAAGATACCCTGGAGAAGGGACTGCAACCCCCTCCAGTATTCTTGCCTGGAGAATCCCCATGGACAGAGAAGCCTAGGGGGCTACAGTCCATAGGATTGCAAAGAGTTGGACATGACTGAATGACTGTCTCTTATCCTTCCCTTTGGAATCAACGTAAAAGTTGAACAGAGAAGGGATGAACATGGTATGGTATATGCATATTATCAAATACAGTATATGAATGAGAAAGAAGGAATTATATGTATATATATATCAGTTCGACTAAGGTCCGTCTAGTCGAGGCTATGGTTTTTCCTGTGGTCATGTATGGATGTGAGAGTTGGACTGTGAAGAAGGCTGAGCACCAAAGAATTGATGCTTTTGAACTGTGATGTTGGAGAAGACTCTTGAGAGTCCCTTGGACTGCAAGGAGATCCAACCAGTCCATTCTGAAGGATAAATACTAGCAAGTAAAATCTAGCAAAAATATAATGTATAATGGCTAAATGCAAAGTTGATTTAACAATGAAAAATCAATCAATGCAATTGATCACATTAACAGAATAGACAAAAACACAAATGATTAACTCAATAAACATAAAAAAAATACATTTGACAAAAACGCAACATCAGTTCATCACAAAATTTCTGAAATGACTAAGAATATAAGAGAACTTTATAAAATTTATTGGGTCTTCTAAAAAGCTTTTAAAAATTTAGCTAACATCATGTTTAATGGTGAAATACTGAGCACTTCTTTTCGCCTAAGATCAAGAAGATAACAATGTTTTCTGTTCTCCTCACTTCAATTTGATACTATACTGGGAATTAGAAAGGAAAAAGTAAAACTGTTTTTCTTTGTAGTTAACATAATCATCTGTGTAAAGCAAACAATAAACCCCTCTGAGTTAATTTGCTAAATTATACAAAATCTACAAAAAAAAAACAAAAAAAAACACACACACACACAAAAACTGCTAGAACTAGTAAATGAGTTAGTGAGATTATTCAAGATAAAGATGCTATACAAAAATCCATTGTCATTGTACATATTAGCAACAAGCGATTAGAAACAGAATTTTTTAAGAAAGCAATACCATTTCGAATAGAATAAAAATATGAAACATAGGGGCAAATTTTAAAAATAGGTCCCAGTTACACTTTCATGCATTGGAGATGGAAATGGCAACCCACTCCAGTGTTCTTGCCTGGAGAATCCCAGGGACGGGGGAGTCTGGTGGGCTGCCATCTATGGGGTCGCACAGAGTCAGACACGACTGAAGCGACTTAGCAGCAGCAGCAGCAGCACACTTAAAATCTATTAGACATTGCTGAATAAATTATATATTAAATAAATAGATAAATTCATGTATTCAAAGCCTCAATCGGGGAAGGCAATGGCACCCCACCCCAGTACTCTTGCCTGGAAAATCCCATGGACGGAGGAGCCTGGTAGGCTGCAGTCCATGGGGTCGCTATAGGAAATGGCACCCCACTCCAGTATTCTTGCCTGGAGAATCCCTGGGATCGGGAAGCCCGGTGGGCTGCCGTCTATGGGATCGCACAGAGTCGGACACGACTGAAGCGACTTAGCAGCAGCAGCAGCAAAGCCTCAATGCTGCTGATATCAATTCTCTTTATATTTTCAAGCAGAATTCCAGAAAAGTTGTGCTTTTAGACTTTAAGAAATTCTAAAATATATGTGAAAAATTATATGTCAATGTACTTATAGCAATTTGACCAGTGCATCAATCAGAAAGTCTGTTGAGAAGCTTATACATGTCTCAAAATCTATATATGAAAGAGGTAGTGCCTGAGATCTTTGGAAAAGAAGAATTTGGTTAATACATTAAATTGTGAAAATAAGATGAAATTGAATATCTTCACAGAACAAACAAAATTTAATTTCAGAAGCTTTAAATGCTATTTTCACTAACAGAAAAATTCTTTTAATTATTACTAACATGTGTTTGTGTCTGTGAGCTCAGTTGTGTCTGACTCTTTTGTGACCCCATGGACCATACTCCAAGAGGTTCCTCTGTTCATGGGATTTCCCAGGCAAGAATACTGTCCATGGGTTGCCATTTCCTTTTCCAGGGGATCTTCCCAACCCAGGAATTGAATGTGAGTATTCTGCATTGCAGGCAGATTTTTTACTGCTTCAGTTCAGTTCAGTTCAGTTCAGTCGCTCAGTCATGTCCGACTCTTTGAGACCCCATGAATTGAAGCATGCCAGGCCTCCCTGTCCATCACCAACTCCCTGAGTTCACTCAGACTCACGTCCATAGAGTCCGTGATGCCATCCAGCCATTTCATCCTTGGTCATCCCCTTCTCCTCCTGCCCCCAATCCCTCCCAGCATCAGAGTCTTTTCCAATGAGTCAACTCTTCGCTTGAGGCGGCCAAAGTACTGGAGTTTCAGCTTTAGCATCATTCCTTCCAAAGAAATCCCAGGGTTGATCTCCTTCAGAATGGACTGGTTGGATCTCCTTGCAGTCCAAGGGACTCTCAAGAGTCTTCTCCAACACCACAGTTCAAAAGCATCAATTCTTTGGCACTCAGCCTTCTTCACAGTCCAACTCTCACATCCATACATGACCACAGGAAAAACCATAGCCTCGACTAGACGGACCTTAGTCGGCAAAGTAATATCTCTGCTTTTGAATATACTATCTAGGTTGGTCATAACTTTTCTTCCAAGGAGTAAGCCTCTTCTAATAGCTTCCAGTAAAATGCACAAGCTAGCATTATTTAGACACCCAAGTCTAAAACAAAGTAAAATAAGTTGCCTATTAAACAAATATTAATTAACTGTACTAAAGTGAAACTTTTCAAAACATTGCCCTAAAATAATAAGAAAAGAAACATTGTCAACTACAAGAAGAAATTCGTAAAACACAAAACTGTTAAAAATTAGCATCGACTATGTAAAAAGAAAGTGAAGTCGCTCAGTCGTGTCCGACTCTTTGTGACCCCATGGACTGGAGCCCACCAGGCTCCCCTGGCCCTGGGATTCTCCAGGCAAGAACACTGGAGTGGGTTGCCATTTCCTTCTCCAATGCATGAAAGTGAAAAGTGAAAGTGAAGTCGCTCTTTCGAGTCTGACTCTTCGCAAACCCATGGACTGCAGCCCACCAGGCTTCTCCATCCATGGGATTTTCCAGGCAAGAGTACTGGAGTGGGGTGCTATCATCTTCTCCAAGACATGTATGGAATGTGCATTAAATACTCCTGATAACAGCAGAGATCTACAGAGGGGTAGTGAAGCAAGGGGGCAGGGCCTGAGTGAAGTCTGGTATATAATCAACCAGATTATGTGGAGTATAATTGGGAGTATAATCAACCTTTAAGGATAAATCTAAGCATAATAATAGTAAATGCAAAGAGAGGTTTCAAAAGATTCTGTTCATCATGAAGTTAAAACAACTATGGTTTTTAAAACCACACGGTAGTAGTATTTAGAGAAGCAAGAGAGTTATGTAAAAAGAAAGGAATAAAATAATGATCACCCTGAGACAGAAGAAATGGTTACCTAGAGTGCTGAATGCAAAGAGGTAGGAGGGGAAATAATGATCAAATGTAGGTTATTGGTCAGGTGTTAATGTTTTCTTTTTGTTACTGGATTATTGGTTGTGCTTTATCTTATTCAACAAACAAAAATGATGAGCCATGCATGAACAAATGGTGATGTCCTAAACCAATGATTGCAATTAATGCAACCCTAAAAAGTAAATAAAGACATACATAAGCAAAAAGGAAAGATAATTTATGGAAATCATTCACTCTGTTAACAATAGGACAAAACTATAAGCATATGGTTTTATCTCTTTCCAGAACTTTTGCCTACACAAAAGTTGTTCTTTACACTTATTGTTCAATTGCTAAGTCATATTTGACTCTTTGTGACCCCATGGACTGCAGCACACTAGACTTCTCTATCTTTCACCATCTCCCCGGAGCTTATTCAAACTCATATCCACTGAGTCAGTGATGCTTTCCAACTATCTCATCTTCTGTCTCTCCCTTCTCCTCTTGCCCTCAACCTTTCCCAGCATCGGGATGTTTTCCAATGAGTCGGCTCTCATCAGGTGGCCAAAGTATTGGAGCTTCCGCTTCAGCATCAGTCCTTCCAATGAATATTCAAGGTTGATTTCTTTTAGGGTTGACTGGTTTGATATCCTTGCAGTCCAAGGGACTCTCAAAAGTCTTTTCCAGCACCACAGTTTGAAAGCATCAATTCTTCAGCATTTAGCATTCTTTTTGGTTCCAACTGTCACATCCATACATAACTACTGGAAAAAACCATAGCTTTGATTATATGGACATTTGTCAGCAAAGTGATGTCTCTGCTTTTTAATACGGTGTCTAGGTTTGTCATGGCTTTTCTTCCAGGGAGCGAGCATCTTTTAATTTTGTGGCTGCAATCACTGTCCATGGTAATTTTGGAGCCCAAGAAAATAAAATCTTAGAGTGATTATCATCTGCATATCTTAGGCTATTGCACTGAAATATACTATATTTGAAACATTTATATGTTGTTTTCACTTAATATCATGTCAAAATTATGGTTTGTTTTTATTTTGTTTTATTATTTTCCATGCTTGTGTCCCAGAAAGTAGATTAGAAAGGTTTCGATTCACATGAAGCTGCGGGACTCCTGTTGACAAGTTTTGTTCTAAAGCCTTGCAGAGCTCTGTGAGAGCCCAGACTGAGCAGGAAAATAAATCCTGTCTGGAATCACGCTGATTCTCTCTGATCTTCCTTACATGTGTTGCATTTTGCATATCCTCAGAGGAATCAGTCTTTTGGGAATTTGCACATTCATCTTCTCCTGCAGGAAGAAGCTTGCTCCATCCCCTGTTTCTGGCTCTCATGCCTCCTGTTTTGTTTCTATACATATTTTTAACATAAAATCCCATTCATTGCTTATCTTCTTTGCTCCTCATGACTGGAAGCCCCATGAGGGTGGAGCGTGGGGCTTCCCATGCTAGCAGAATGCATTTTGTCTAGCATTCACAGTCTAGCAGAGCTTGCTCATTTGGACCCTATGAGTGTCCCATAACAATTAGTGAATTTCTGTGGAGGAAATACCTCAAAGAACAGGTCAGCTGGTTTGTAAAAATCGCCTGACACCAACTTGATAGGTGTGGTCATCTGCAGCCTGAATAGAAAAATTCTCTTCTGATTTCTGTTACTGAAAAAAGGAAATCTGGATTACCATGGCTGGCTCTCTTGCATTTGCTCTCAAAACTTTTTTCAAGAGCTAAGAGATTGAAATTCACAAGAAAAAAAAAATATGTTTTTTTCTTTTTTCCTCAGTTTGATTGCCCAACAATGTTTATTTTTTCAAGTTTTTATTTTTGTGGTGATTTTTAAACATTTATTTATTAAAAAAATCTAACACCAAAAACATTTTGTATTGGGGTATAGCCAATTAGCAATATTGTGATAGCTTCAGGTGAACAGTGAAGGGACTCAGCCACACAGATACATGTATCCATTTTCCCCCTACTGGTCCCTCCCATCCAGACTGAGGTAACACTGAGCAGAGTTCCATACAATAGGTCTTTGCTGGTTATCCATCTTAAATACAGCAGTGGGAACATGACCTTCCCAAAGTCTCTGACTATCCCTTCCCCTCGGCAACCCTAAGTTCGTTTTCTGAGTCTATGAGTCTCTGTTTTGTAAGTAGGCTCACTTGTATTACTCAGTCATTAAAACAATGAAATGAGGCCTTTTGCAGCCGCATGGATGGGCCTAGATTGTGTCATACCTAGTGAAGTGAGTCAGAGGGAGAAGGAGAAATACATGACATCCCTTATATGTGAAATTTAAAAAGAAATGATAGAAATATGTAGTGATTTTTAAAACATTTAGAATATAGTTTGTTTGTAGCTGGTAGGTTCTGAATTGGAGGTTAATTTTCATTTCGAAAAAAAAAAAAAAAGCTTTTAGGAACTATTGAAGTTTTTCTTGCATTTAACAGGGCTAAGATAATATTTTTTCCTTGTCTTTGAATAGGTAGAGAGCCATTTTCATTATTCAGAGGATCTAAGCAAATTTAATTTCCTTGAGTAATTATGTCTTTACCATCTACGTGGCTCTGATTTTCATCATAATTTTCTCTTCTCTTTGACCACACATATTCCTAACCTTGCCTGCATTCTAGTGGTATCCTTTTAGCAGAGATTATATAAATTCTGCTGTTCTTATTGCATTATTCTCTCTGATATAAGTACCTTATCAATCTCTCCCAGAGCCTATCTATTTGCTCAGATCTTAGGTAGAAGTCATCAGATTAAAATCTAGATTTGATTTCACAGTCTATCTTTATTTTACAAAAATCTCCACTGAGGGGATAATCAAGTTGGTCTAGTTCACTGCTCTGTCACCAACAGCTTACACAGTGGGAAATGCCTGATCAAGTGATGATTGAGAAAAAAATTTCCTGCTTACCCTTTAGAGGCAAAAAGGTCATGCTCGATGGTGGGCTCAGGACCACGGAGAGGGACTTGGGTGCTTGAGCTCATCACGACCTCCCTTAGGTGAAGATTCCAGATTTGTGGTTAGGGCCCAGTACCTGTGAAAGAATGGGATTCCATCCATGACCTATATGTCAATGGCTTGTTTTTCTTGGCAAATTCATCTGACTGGCAATGGTAACGTGCCTGTTTTCCTTCTTGGCAGGCGTCTCTGAGAGTTGTCATTTGAGGACTCTTTTTGAGTTCTGTACTTAAGGCTTCAAATCTAGAAGTCACGAGCTCATTTCAGACATATTTATTCCCTACAAGTGTTTTTCTGGACCTAAACAGATGGTTTGGACACCACCCAGGCTAGTTTCATCCAGTCTTTTTTATATCGAAACAATATTTTATTATCTTGATGAAATTGTAGAGCACAACAAATAATGTAAATGCTATTTATTGACACTTAGAAAATTTCCATTTGAAAAAGTCACCAGAATTAATCCCTTCCAAGCATGTGACTATAAACCACTTTGTTGTCTCAGTAAATATGAATCATTTGCTGAAATATATCAAAATTAATGGAATAGACCTTTCTATTCGCTAATGACATCACTGAGAGTCTTCATTTAATCATTCAGCCTATAAATAATTGTTGAATGCCCATTATATAAGAGGCACTGAATTAGACACATTGAGAAGGACACAAATATAATTTGCAAAATAGTTTTTCCACCAAAGACTACAAAATGGGCTAAAAAAGAGAAGACATACAAATGGCAATGGCCCCGAGAGGAAAGCACATCTTGACTTTCAGAGAACGTGAGGAAGCTAGTGTCCCTGTGCAGGGAGAAGATGATAAGACCACTGCTGAGACCTGGACCCCTATCAGTGCAGAAAAACAAACATCACTAATATGTGAAATATGAGACAAACGAGTCTATCTATGAAACAGAAACACTCAGACTCAGAGAACAAACTCGCCCTTACCGAGAGGGCAGGGGAAGGATGGATTAGGAGTTTGGGCTTAGCAGATGCAAACTGTTACATATAGAATGGATAAACAAAAACATCCTACTGTATAGCGCAGGAAACTATACTGAGTATCCTGAGATAAATCATAATGGAAAAGAATATAAAAACAAATGAGTATATATGCATAACTGAAACACTTTTTTGTACAGCAGAAATCAACACACTGTAAATCAGCCAGATTTTAATAAAAAATTAAATTAAAAAACCACACTACATCTTAATCTCTGAAAGCATTAGAAGAGTTCTTAGATCCCACTTTGAACAGATATCGTCAAAGAAAATATTAAAGAAATATTAAATATTGATATTAAAGAAAAGATGTAAATAAGGGAAAGTAGACAATAGAAAGCATCTATTCAGACATGTCACATTTTTCCACCTCTCAAATGTTACAGTTCAACTCAATTCCATGTTATAGTATAGTACTATTTCCGAGGTGTATTCAAAAACATATAATGTATAACTCGGGATAGTTAAAAATGCGATGTGTCATTTCCCCTCCTTAGTTAGATTCAATATGAAGTTTTTCAAAAGTGTATCGACTGTTTTGTCAAAGAAAGGAGCCCTGGAGGTAACCATGGTGATGTGGGTCTCCCAGCATTGACCATCAGAGGTGTCTGCTGCTACACCGGCAGAATATAATAGCATGAGGAAAGAGAGGGACACCAGCATACGCCCCGTTTAAAGGAAACACAACTCTGAAATTTGTCTGCTCTTTATAAGGCTAAGGAACAACTGACCGAATGGTTAGAGAAAGTTGCCTTGGTGAATGTCACACATCACCCTCTCCCTGTGTGGATACTGATAAGGCTGCCATCCCGCGGTCAACGTGCTTCACATCTCTAACCTCTGTATCAACACAGCCCTCCACTAGCTATTATCTTGGCTTGTGAAGACAATCTGTTTAAAAATATGCAGTTTCAGCTTCCATCCGTCCCATTAATAGAGTCACGTTCATTAGATCTCCTAAGACCTTATTATTTTTTTTTTTCTGATGTATTAGTATACTTGGATATGTGCATTATGGGAAAGATTTTTCTCTCTTCCCTTTCAAGAAAGACCTCCCTGAAAGCCACAAAAAAATCAGAAAAGAGAAAAGACTTAATGTCTCTGCAAGCCCATTTCCTAATTCCTGTCTGCTCTATTTTTATTTAAAGTATTTGTGAACCTGGGATAATGTTTATTTTTATGATGAACACAGCTTGAAGTAAAAATAAAAGGACAGTGTTCAAGTATTGTACTATTTCTTAAGTCGACATACTTGTTTTTCAAGGATAAAATATAATTGAAAAATATTTTTTAAAAGTCATCATTAATATTGTTAGTTCAGCCACTTACTGCCTTCTTATAATACCCATGTCATTTTGTTTTTAAAGGTCACTATAAGATAGATTGTAGAAATTCATTCTCAAATGTAAACTCTAGAAGCTAGAATTAAGATGTCACCAACCCATGGACAGAGAAGCCTGAACAGCTACAGTCCATGGGGTTACAAAAGAGTTGGACGCAATTTAGCAATTAAACACACAGAAAACAAAACAACCCATGAAGTAAGCTGCTTTGTGAACAGAGAAAGACACGGATGTTTTTATGATACGTTTTCCTTCTTTAAGCAAAGTGAAAAGGGAAAAAACTGATTAGCAAGAATGGTTTGATTTTCCAATGATTTTAAAAACTATCTTTTTAAAGAAAAACCTCTTAGTTCTATGAAATTGGGAGCTTTTAGTGGCTGCTAGAAAAAAAAAAAAATCTAATATGAGTATGTCAGTAGCCCAATTTATCTTCCAAGCATGTGAACATTAATCTACTCCTGAGCAAATGCCCTTGACAAGATTGCATTAGTTCAAGGGTATTAATGGTAAGAGAAAATTGACTTGATCACCATATTTCCAGTATTTTCTTGTAATGCTACAGCAAGAATAGGTACTACCACACAATTAAGTACTTGATTACACATTGATTTAGCAATTTCTTATAGCTTTTTACACAATGTCATTTTTTCCCTTTCTCTTTTAAGGAACATGTTTATAAAGTCCTTAATTGAAACTGTAGCTGATATTTGACCCTGTTCTTAGTGTGGAGGGCAGTAACAGACACTTGTAAATCCTCAAGGTTTCTTAACATACATGTTCCCAAATAGCTGTACATGTTAGGGATGCCCAAGACTATGTTCAGGTTAGATGATTTGCTAGAAATATGCACAGAACTTTGAAAAGATGTGGCTCTCATGGTTGTGGTTTATTATAGTGAAAGAATACAGATTAACATGAGCAAAGGAAAAGGACACATAGGGTCGCATCTAGGAGGACCCAGGTACAAGTTTCCACTTATTCTCTGCCAGTGGAAGTTGCATAGATGGCATTTAATTCTTTCAACAACAATGTGTGGCAACACTAGTGATGTGTAGCCAACCAGGGAAGCTTAACCAAGCCTTGCTGTCTAGAGTTTTAAGTGGAGTCAGTCATGTAGGCAGGCAGTGCTGGGTAACTGATGGAGGTTACACAGACTCCTGTCTGTCAGATGTCAGATTGACACAGCATGGCTCAAACCTCAGGTAAACAAAGACATCCTTATCAGGCAGGGTTTCCTGCAGGCTGGGAGCTGGTCAAGGGTCAGTCCTGAAGTTGTTTACAATGTGAAAGATTTGGGAAACCCAGGCCTGCCACATTATCGCTTACTGCACACACCAAATATTTGATTCTTTAAATTCTCTTCTTTAGATACTAATTCTGGCTTTCAAGAGAGGAATAAAGGCTGAAAAGTCACCCCTAAATCCAGAAAAGCCATATCTCTTTTAAATCAAAGGCATTAGTTTGACCATGATGCTGATAACAAGGCAAATTTAGAAGTGATGTTATAGGTAAAAGACAAACAAAAAGAGTTAGGTGGCTTTAAATGACATATTTACCTTACTAAATCAGTTATTTGGGGCCAATACTCAATATCTAATCTTCTCTTTTCTACTCTTTAAAACAAATCCAACAGTTCTTCTTTGAAAATTAAATGAAATAATGTAAGGGAAAACACGATCCAGGGCTTGGAAGACTACTAGGTTCTGCAGAAAGTATTAATACGATGAGGGCTAACACTACTGGCAGGAAGAGAAAGAAACATTGAGAAAGAGTATATAGAATATTTTTATCATATTGCAAAACTTTTCACAGTATCATGTATGTAGAAAGTGACCGTGCATTTTACATTGCAAAGGAAGGAGAGCTGCTGGTAGAACTGGACAGGAGGCCCTTCCCTGCCATACCCTGCCTGGTCTGCGAGAAAGCTAAGGCAATCAATGTCTTGGCCTATCTGTAGCCAGTCACGGGTGCATGCAGTGACAAGTTTTGTATGTAATACTCCTGAGAGATTTGGTGCACCTAAACGATGATCATACTCCACTGTCCAAGATGTGGTTATGACAGTTTCAGAAGTAAAAAGAGATGCTACCAAAGTATAAACAACATGTTTGACTCAACCACTTGCAACAATCCTATTGTCCATTACAGGCCACCTGTTCTCAAGGACATGCCCTAGCTTGGGGAGAGGGTCAACAAGAGGGAAGTAGGAAGGGGGAATGGAAATACAGTCTCAGTTCAGTTCAGTTCAATCACTTGTGTCCGACTCTTTGCGACCCCATGAACTGCAGCATGCCAGGCCTCCCTGTCTATCGCCAGCACCCAGAGTTTACTCAAACTCATGTCCACTTAGTCAGTGACGCCATCCAACCATCTCATCCTCTGTCATCCCCTTATCCTCCTGCCTTTAATCTTTCCCAGCATCAGGGTCTTTCAAATGAGTCAGCTCTTCACATCAGGTGGTCAAAGTATTGGAGTTTCAGCTTCAGCATTAGTCCTTCCAATGAATATTCAGGACTGATTTCCTTTAGGATGGACTGGTTGGAACTCCTTGCAGTCCAAGGGGCTCTCAAGTGTCTTCTCTAGCACCACAGTTGGAAAGCATCAATTCTTCAGTTCTCAGCTTTATTTATAGTCCAACTGTCACATCCATACATGACAACTAGAAAAACCATAGCTTTGACTAGACGGACCTTTGTTGGCAAAGTAAAGTCTCTGCTTTTTAATATGTTCTCTGGGTTGGTCATAACTTTTCTTCCAAGGAGCAAGCATCTTTTAATTTCATGGCTTCTGTCACCATCTGTGGTGATTTTGGAGCCCCAAAAATAGTCTCTCACTGTTTCCATTATTTCTCCATCTATTTGCCACGAAGTGATTGGATCAGATGCCATGATCTTCATTTTCTGAATGCTGAGTTTTAACCAGCTTTTTAACTCTCCTCTTTCATTTTCATCAAGAGGCTCTTTAGTTCTTCTTCACTTTCTGCCATAAGTGTGGTGTCATCTGCGTATCTGAAGTTATTGATATTTCTCCCAGAAATCTTGATTCCAGCTTGTGCTTCATCCAGTCTGGACAGGAGTGAAAATGGATGGATAAATGCATAGATCTACTTATGAATTATGCCAAAAGAACAGGGATTAGACAGTTTAATGTCTTGATTTTCTATTCATCTAAAAAATGCTGCTGGCAATTTATAAAAATCTGATGTGAGATAGTTAATTCTGTTTAATAAAGTTTGTTTGTAATTGTTGTTTTTATTAGAGAGTTGAGCCATATTCAGTTCAGTTCAGTTCAGTCACTCAGTCGTGTCCAACTCTTTGCGACCCCACGAATCGCAGCACACCAGGCCTCCCTGTTCATTACCATCTCTTGGAGTTCACTCAGACTCACGTCCATCGAGTCCGTGATGCCATCCATCCAGCCATCTCATCCTCGGTCGTCCCCTTCTCCTCCTGCCCCCAATCCCTCCCAGCATCAGAGTCTTTCCCCAATGAGTCAACTCTTCGCATGAGGTGGCCAAAGTACTGGAGTTTCAGCTTTAGCATCATTCCTTCCAAAGAAATCCCAGGGTTGATCTCCTTCAGAATGGACTGGCTGGATCTCCTTGCAGTCCAAGGGACTCTCAAGAGTCTTCTCCAACACCACA
>SJYT01067828.1:29993-130720 GCA_006410635.1 Cephalophus harveyi | reverse complement strand
TGTTGCTTCCTGACCTGCATACAGATTTCTCAAGAGGCAGGTTAGGTGGTCTGGTATTCCCATCTCTTTCAGAATTTTCCACAGTTTATTGTGATCCACACAGTCAAAGGCTTTGGCATATTAGAATCTCTCAACTGTAGGTATGCATTAGAATCCCCTGCAAAGCTTAAAACAAAACAAAACAAAAAACACATCAAGAAAACAAAATGATGACATTCAAAGCTGCAGCTTCATCGCTAGATATCCTGAGTTAATTGTTCAGAGATGAGAAATCTTTCAAGGTCACCTTCAAGTTCTAACGTCCAGCTACTGAGCTAACACATTAGAATCTTCTTATTCTGCTATCACTAAGAAACTTACTATATGATAAACGGCACAGAGGAACTAACAAAATAGAAAGCAAATACTAACCTTTGAGTGAATACTGGGATTCAGAGAGGTTTCCTACATTCTGAGGACAAATTCATTACAATTCTAGAAGATGATCAGAGTAAGGAAGTCTTCACAGGTGAGGAAGTGCTTGAGCTCCAGGGGTACTTCTAAGAACAATGCATGTGGGCACTGAAGCTCAGTCACTTCAGTCGTGTCCAACTCTTTGGGACCCTTTGGACTGTAGCCTGCCAGGCTCCTCTGTCCATGGGATTCTCCAGGCAAGAATACTGGAGTGGGTTGCCATACCCTCTTATAGGGGATCTTCCCAACCCAGGGATCAAACCCACGTCTCTTATGCTGGCAGGCACATTCTTTACCTCTAGCATCAACTAGGAAGCCCCCTAAGTAGAATATTGCAATAAAAAGACTTGTACACCATACATGTTGACCAAACATCCCTGTTTACCTGGGGCTCTCCTGGATTTCTTACAGAAAATCGCACATGGCAGGAAACTCCTCACTCCTAGGTAAACAGATGCAGCCAGTCACTACACACAAGACTTTTCCCCTATAAAACTGAACATACTTTTGACTGAATTCCCTCATAGCTCAGTTGGTAAAGACTCCCCTGCAATGCATGAGAACCTGGTTCGATTCCTGAGTCAGTAAGATCCACTGGAGAAGGAATAGGCTACCCACTCCAGTATTCCTGGGCTTCCCTGTGGCTCAGCTGGTAAAGAATCTGCCTGCAATGTGGGAGACCTGGGTTTGATCCCTAGGTTGGGTAGATCCCCTGGAGAAGAGAAAGGCTACCCATTCCAATATTCTGGCCTGGAAAATCCCATGCACTGTAAGGTCCATGGGGTCACAAAGAGTTGAACATGACTGAGTGACTTTCACTTTCACTTCCAAAGTATATATAGACTTTGATAAGCACCCTCCTAACCCATGGCTCTTTTCTTGGCATCTCTTTATGATTATCCTAAAACTAACCAACTGATTCCTTTAAACATAAATAAATACATAGACAAATAAATAAGAAAGAAAGAACAAGAGCTCTCTGTGTGGTAGGTATTTAAAGTCTGAGTTGACTACAGTCTCCAAGCAGGAGATGAATTAGTGCCAATATCCTCTCTCTTTAGGAAGCCACGGCATATCTGTGCATCTCTTAAAGTCACGGCTGTGTCTCTTGTTCCGAGAAATCTGCTTTCCAGGTGGATGATCCTTTTATGTGTCACGTGAAGACCAGGACTCATCTGCCATGGGATCTAGCAATCCTTACGTTTTATTTTGTGGTCTTTTTTTTTTTTATTTTTCAATTTGCTGACAATGTCCAATTGTAGTTTTATATAGCACCACAGGCCAGTCATAACTTAATGTGTACTTTGAATAACATCAGTGCAGAACAGCCCCTGTCTTAAGACACTGATCAAACATACTAGATAGGTTTCATTGGGTTTTGTTGCAATAATAATGATAATAAAGTGCGTGCTTTACAAAAAGTTACTTTTTTTTGGTTGTTTTTTGTTTTTCTGGGTTTTCTGTTTTTTTTTTTTTTTGGCTGTGCAGCTTGTGGTATCCATCTCAGTTCCCCCACTAGGGGTTGAACGTGGGCCAGGCAGTGAAAGCCCATGATCCTAACCACTGAGCAACAGGTGAACTCCCACAGAAAATGCATCAGTTCATGGTTACATTGCTCAATGACCTCTGTGGCTTGCCTGCATTCCACTCTGCACATCTTCTTGTTGATGAGCCCAAGCTTGATAATCAGTCACATGGGAACATGCCACCTGTTGACAGAGAAAGTACCAGAAAACTGAGGGAAACACAAAATGGATTTAAGCTGTGGCTCGACTGAGGAATAGGACATGCTGGTTCGATGTAGTCATATGGCCAACCGCAATCCCAGTGGGGAGGAGATGTACCCCCCCTATACAGCAGGCACTGCCGGTCCCATGAGAGTGAGCTGGGACCCAAACTTTCCAATTCTTTGCAACCCTGTGGAGTGTAGCCCACCAGGCTCTTCTGTCCATGGGATTCTCCAGGTAAGAATACTGGAGTAGGTTGCCATGCTCTCCTCCAGGGGATCTTCCCAACACAAGGATAGAATCCATATCTCTAACATCTCCTGCATTGGCAGTCAGATTCTTTACCACTAGAACCACCTGAGAAGCCCATGGTCTATGCTAGATAGCTATTTAACCTACTTCAGCCTTCAATTCAGTTCAGTTCCATAGCTCAGTCATGTCCGGCTCTTTGCGACCCCATGGACTGCAGCACGCCAGGCCTCCCCTGTCCATCACCAACTCCTGGAGCTTGCTGAAACTCATGTCCATTGAGTCAATCATGCCATCCAACCATCTCATCCTCTGCCATCCCCTTCTCCTCCCACCTTTAATCTTTCCTGACATCAGGGTCTTTCCAGTGAGTCCGTTCTTCACATCAGGTGGCCAAAGTATTGGAGTTTCAGCTTCAGAATTAGTCCTTCTAATAAATATTTAGGACTGATTTCCTTTAGGATTGACTGGTTTGATCTCCTTGCAGTCCAAGTGACTCTCAGCTGGGTCTCCTGCTAATAAAAGATGAATTATAAAACCCACTTTATGTTGTTGGTATAATTCATGGGCATCATCTAAATGTGTGCAAGTTTCTAGAACGACGTGAACAGTATGCATTCTTTTTTCTCTTCCAGCAGATGTTCTCATGCATTTAGGAGCCCATAAGTTTTTAATGAATGTTGGGAAACACCTACTTGGCAGGACAATTCCATCTTGGTTAGCTAAAAACCAATTAGGTAAAAGAAGTATCAGAATGTGGGGTGCAGGTGAGAGTTGGGGAGGGACGGGATAACTCCAGGGTTTGAGGCACACCAAACTGACACCATTTTAAGAATTCAACCTCAGTAATTGCTGTAACAGTACTAAAACGTCACTGGTCCAGTGGAACCCAAGGAATCTCAGGTTGAAATTTACCTCCTACTTGCTTGGCATATTATTGAAGCTGGCTGAACCTCAGTTTCAATGACTTTAAAAAGACAATAGTTATGCCCACCTTGAAGAGTGATGAGGAACCTTACGGATCGTGGAAGAACACCATGCACCAAATTGTAGTACTCAACGAATCATTAATTTTAAAAACAAGGCCCAGTTTCCAAAGCAAGTTAGCACTCTATTCTCCATTTGTCTGAAGTTTGGAACTGAGATCCCCTACCTAGAGTTGTGCCGGCCAAACTTTTGAGCTGACTGAGTGGTTCTTGGAAATCCAGCTCAATATGTTGGAATCTTAGCTTTCCAAAGGATTCCAGAAATCTTGTCTTTTAACCATTGGTTTTACTGTCTAAGAAAAATTAGATCCAGAGCAGGAAGCCGTTTTCCAAATTTCAGCTGGCTGAAAAGGGAAGATTTTGGAAAAACAGGAACACTGATATTATTATTTGGTGCCATTCCATCCTGTGCTGGCTTTCTAGAGGACTAACATTTCTCCTCAGCCTGGTCTAAAGGGGCTTGCGATCTAGGAAAGGATGGGATAGGGAAATCTGTCAGGTGACTTGAAAATTGTTAGAACGTCTACCCTCAGGCTGTGCCCAGCCATTACAGAAAGCATTTGAAAGAATTACTAATTTTTTTACTTCTGACTGATGTTCAGTATCTGGGGAATAAAAATACACATCCCTGGGGAGTAATGAATATGCTGGGAGGGCAAGAAAGCAAAGGGAAGCCCCGAATGTGGTCCCTAAAGAATCCTGCAATGATGACTCCCAACCTTAGGGTACACTCAAGCCAGTGTAATTTCCGATCGTCTTCTGCAGAACGAAAAAGAGGGATTTCTCCCCCACCCCTTTTTTTTGCTTGCCTCAGTCATACCACTAATTATTTAGTGGTCTTTCAAACCTTTTGTAATCTCTGCTCGAGCAAGCCCTGAAAGATATTAATTCTTAGCCATGTGCCTCATAAATGAAGGCCATTCTGCTGCACTTAATGACAAGGCTGAGACAGCAAGATGTCATTTGCTTTTTTCTCGGTTTTTAAATTGCTTTCTAAATGAACTACAGCTGTGAGGGCCAGGTGCTGTGATCCCTTTAGAAAGATCAGGAAATGATGAAATCCAAAATTTCAAAGTGTGATGGATGTCAGCTCCCGATTTGGTGTGTGTGAGGTCACCCCGTGCACCTGGTGCCATCTCCACAACAGAATTACTTTTCAGTGGAGGAAAAAAAGAGAGAGAGGGAGAGAGAGACGCACATGTCTAATGCGAGTGCAACAATAAGAGAAACAGTTTATAATTATCTCTTTGTTTGCTCCTCATCTAGATGGAGATGGTGAAGTGTGCCGTCTCCCCGCCCCCACCCTCTCTCTCATTATAGGTATCGCCGTTGCTGTGTCAAACACACGGTTTTTGTGAATCAGAGTCGGTGTGGTGGCAACTCAGGAGCAAGATAACAAGCTACGGTGATGAGAGCGGGGAGGGAAGGAGGAGAGAAGGGCGAGGGCTGGGGCGGGGAGGGGGCAGGTTTCATTAAGACTCCTTTTCACTTAATTGATTAACATCAGTACCTTTAATATTAGCCGCTCTGTTTGCTCTGTGGCGCTCTCAGCCAAATCTGAGACTCAGCCAGGGCTGCCTTTAACGGTGGTCAACTGTCCAGTCCTCGGTGGGTGGGGACGGGTCTCCTCTCTCTCCGTGCGGGGAAATCTGTGAGTAGGGAGGACGGCCGAAATCCACTTTAGCTAAACACTCCCGGACAAGAACGTCGGTCGGTCCTTTATTCGTCGCTAACACGAGAAAGAGAGGTTGGGACTGGGGGGTCCTCTGCATCGACAGTCTCGACCCTCCGACGGTCCCAGTTCGGGTAAAAGAGACCCTGTCGACGGGTCAGACGCGGACCACCTCCCGAGGAACCGGAGGACGGCGGGAAGGGGAGTCTTGACGAGGGGTCCCGGGACTTGATCTGACGGAGTACCCGTCCACTATGCCCTACTTCCCCCTTCGTCCGGACCCCGAAGAACCGAGATTTGGATGTCACACGGGAATCTATTCAACGAGACTGGACGTACACACACGGATCAACGAAGTCAGTTCAGACTGAGAGTCGCTGGGATACCTGACATCAGGTGGTTCGAGGAGACAGGTACCCTAAGAGGTCCGTTCTTATGATTTCACCCAACAGTACGGGAGGATAACTCAGAATTAAGAAGTCCAGACATTTACCCCGTCCCCCAACTTCTTTATCCGGGATAAAACCGTTCCTAACTGACTGTGACATCTTCATTTTTCATGTGTCCTCTCACAAAAAGTGTTTCAACAACTACACCTTTATAATTAGAGGGTTGTGGTGACAGAGACGATGAAACAGGTAACCCACGTTGTACGCCGTCCTTCCATTCTCTCACTCTGAGGTCTCTGTACATTGAGGTTCAGGTCAGAAAGATCTGTAGACCAAATGAATTGAAGGACTCGGAGAGATCCGAAGTCAAAGAGGTAACCATGATACTTCTGTTATCTTTTAAGATGGAATGAATAGGACACAGAATAAAATAAGATGCCATATGTCAAAGTGCTTTATATTATTTATAGGGAGAAGCGAGGGGCTGAAGGGCCTTGCTAGGAATGTTGGTATCCATGACTCCCCCCCCATTAAATAGCAGCTACTTCCTCTTCTTTCCCAGTACCTAGCTGAGGATGCTGTTTCTCCATCATACTCACAACCACCCCAGCTACAGTAAAAAGAACTAGGCAGATGTTAAGTGAGTCCCGGGAGGAGTAAGGGATGATGTAAAGAATGGAGGAGAGGATGCTGATCCGTCAAAGACCTGAAACACAGCCTGATTCCAGCCAAAAGGACAAGCTGTCCAAACCCAAGTGGAGGAATTCAGTAGCAGTCCCCTACTTGAGTAGTTTAGGAGAAAAAAAAATAAAGTAATATACTATAACTGTAGCCCAAACAAGGAGAAATCGAGGTCTATATGAAAAGCAGAAGTTCCAGGTGTTTAATGGTCAGTGGGTGTCTTGGAGATCTTTGCCCTCAATGGCCCCTAAGTGTGGGGCTATGAGTACAGCTTGTGCTGTGAGTACAACTATCCGTGTGGGATTCCAGAAAAGAGGGCTGGAGACACCAGGCCCCCTCCATTCCCCAAAAGATGACTTCCTGTGGTTGTTACCAATCGTGTCAACAGGGAAACGGGCTCCTACGAAGCGTCCTTAATCTGGGAGGAGGCTGGTGTGAAGGAAGCCAGCAACGCTGCCTCCGTTCATTCCGGAGTTTGCACCAGGATGACAGAAGGATCGAGAACAACAAGTCAGCCAGTGGGAGCAGACGCTGTGCCCTGAGCTGTAGCTTCCACCCCCACTTGGATGCTTAGCCACCTCCCCTCAGCATTGCCCCACTGGCGGACATCACCACCTTCTCTCCTAAATCCCATTCTCTCCAGACCTCGGGCCAAGGTCTCAGTCCGCACCTTTTCTCCTTCGACAGGTGCCTCTCTTTCTTTACCTGACCACAGCTTCAGTGTGGGAGGATGATCTTCCAGTTCATCCATGGTTGAATCTCCCTGCTTACCACCTTCTCTTCCATCCATGTAGCAGAATGAGGGTGAGCAGAGGGCTAAAGTTGGTGCTAGAACTCACAGAGACTTGGCCACTGGATCACCTGTTGTGAAGCAATGAGCTTGCCTCAGGTGCAACCACCCACTCTTTCTTCCACATTGGCTACAGATGACAAGGTGACCCAGGTTGAGAATGGACCTTCAGATCTTTGAGCCCAGATGACAAGACAGATAGCAACTCTTTCTCTTTAAAATTTGCAAACAGGTCTGTGCTTCCTACCAGGTGGATGCCAGACTTTGATGAAGACTGTTCTTTTCTTCTGGGAAAACCACCCCAAAGACCTTTATATATGCAAATGCAGATCAAAGACTCTCTTCTGGAATGGATTTGAACTGCTGTGAATAAGCGTGTGGAAGGTTCTGTTCCTAGGGGACAGAGCTGCATTTCTGTGGGTACATTCTCTTTGAAAAGAACACTTCTTTTCCAAATTCAGATTAAGACAAAGGACCTTTGCTTGAAAGTTGAAAATTATTGCTAGTTTTAGAAGAGATGGTATGTGTGTATGTGTGTGCCATTTTGTGTGTGTGCAAATATTGGCCCTTGGAAAATTAAGAGTAGTGGATCTCCAAGATGGCTTAACAAATGTGAATACCTGAAGAGAAGAACTTGGAAAAAGAAGTGAAAGAACACTCCTTAATCTAGATTTGGAGACAGGACTACAGTGCTCATACAACTTTTAAGTTTTAGTTTTGGAGGATAAATATTCTCCCCCTTATCCTTCATGCCAAGAGTCTAAGGTATATATTATGCTACTCTTCTTCGAGTTTGTATGCTTTGAATGATCAAAAATCTTTTGACATTGAGGTGCTTAGAAATGAATGGCTTCTCAGATGGCTCAGTGGTACAGAATCTGTCTGCTAATGCAGGATACGCAGGAGACCCAGGTTCAGTCCCTGAGTTGGGAAGATCCCTGGAGGAGGAAATGACAACCCACTCCAATATTCTTGCCTGAGAAATCCCATGGACAGAGGAGCCTGGAGGGCTACATTCCACAGGGTCGCAATGAATTGGGCATGACCTAGCATACGCACATATGGATAGTCAGCTCAACAAATACAAAGTAGAACTCAATGATGACTTTCACAATTATTTTAGAAATTATCCCTCTACTAATGCAGCCTGAGAATATGTCATCTTCCTTGGGCACCAAGTTTCGATGTTGCCTTACACTCTACTGACTAAATTCATGACCACACTTTTAAATATAGTTCTCACCTTTCTGAGGTTAAGGGGCTTTCTTAGAATCAAGTATAATACATGATCGTCCAGCATATTAACCTTAATTTTTAACTTTATTTCCATCTGTTTTGATCTTGTTGTGACCCAGGGCAGGGATTGAAGACAGAGCCCTGCCATTAAACTTTATTTACATTGGCATTGATAAATTGGCATCTTTTAGGGCAGAGCTTTTCATTCAGTTATAAGTCCTTCTGAGTTTGCCATCATCCAGATGAGCCACCTATATTTAGACCAAAATATTACTGGAGATCCTGCAAAATGCTCAAGTTCTGATCCAACAAGCTTCCCTGAAATACCTGTTTAAAATTCTGAAAAAAAAAAAAAGAAAGAAATACAGTTATCACTTCATACATACACAAACATGATCTGTATGTTATGTTTACCCTAAAATGGTCATACACCCATATGTACACCCATATGTACACATGGAAATCACATCAACTCTTTAAAGACAGAGAGGCATCCCCCATCCTTAAGTACCTTTTTTACTTGGGAAATTTGAAGCTGCTGTTGATCCGTCACCACCAGAATCAGAATCCTTGACTGGCAGGCAGTCTGCCTGCATCCCACCACTTCCGCAATTTCTCTTCCAATACGGAGTTGACTTCAGACCCACTGCCTACTGCTACAGCCCTAAACTGTCACAAGACAGAGCCCAGATTGTTAGGCTTGTTAGAGTTAGGCTTGTTCTAAACACTCCCAATGAAATATTGAGAACCATTGAATCTCAGAGACATCACTTTACCAAAAGTCCGTATAGTCACAGTTATGGCTTTTCCAGCAGCCTTGTACAGATGTGACAGGTGGACCATAAAGAAGACTGAACACTGAAGAACGGATGCTTCTGAATGATGGTGCTGGAGCAGACTCTTGAGAGTCCCGTGGACTGAAAGGAGATCCAACCAGGCCATCCTAAAGGAAATCAACCCTGAACATTCATTGGCAGGACTGCTGCTGAAGCTGAAGCTCTAGTACTTTGGCCACCTGCTGTGAAGAGCTGAGTCATTAGAAAAAGACCCTGATGCTGGGAGAGATTGAAGGCAGGAAGAGAAGCGGATGACAGAGAATGAGATGGTTGGATGGCATCACTGACTGGATGGACATGAATTTGAGCACACTCCAGAAGATAGTGAAGGACAGAGGAATCTGATGTGCTGCAGTCCATGGAGTCGGACACAACTCAGCGACTGAACAGCAAGAACATCGAATCTCAGAGATCATAGTGTTTCTGAGTGTCCACCTTGCCCAGACTCCTCTACACTCCAGAACCCCCACTATACCTTGCCTCTTGGGGGACAGCCCCTTCTGCCTTTCTGCTGGCTGTGGATGAGACTCAGGTTTTTACCTGTCTGGCAGGTAGTGGTTCCTCCATGTGACCACAGGAGGCTACTTCTTCTTCCTTCTCCTGTGGGCTCTAGAACATTCCCAGCTACCTGCCCAGCAGAAGCCTTTCTACTCTAGGTATTTGAAAAATTGCTTTTCCTCTCTTCTCCAGACACTGCTTCTCCAAATTGTTTAACCAATCCGCCAATGGCCCAGTTCTCAAACCACCTCGTAGGCTCCTCCCTCCTCTCAATGTGCTCCAGTTTTTCAACATCTTAAAATGCGACACCCATAATTAAACAGAATGCTCCAGATGTGGCTTGATTGGCACGAAATCATTTCCTCTTTTGTTCTGGACCATGTTGTTTCCTAATGTTGTTTACTGCTTTTTCTCTAATCGCTATTTCATGCTGGAGATACTTCTGATCCTGAAATCCCCTAAAGCCACGGACCTTTTGTTTTTTCCCTCCATGCCATGAACAGCTTCAGTTTTTCCCTGTTTGAGTCCCTGTACTATTGTGTGCTTGGACTTAAACATAGGATTTCATATTTGTCCTTGTTACAGTTTATATCAAGTTTTGCTCCATAACTCAATGCATTGAACTCTCCGACCTTCTGCACATTTGCTGTTTAATATTCCCACATCTAAATGATATGTCTTCTGTATTTTCAACAAAGTTATTGATTCTTTACTGTCTCAGCCACCAAGGAAGCCCCTTTCATTCATGAAAATACTGAATAACATTAAAAAACAAGCCATTCAGGCCATATTGACTTTCTTATTATTTCTTCTTTTTAGTATTCCTGTTTATTACAAAACCTTTTCGTGAAAGATAGATCAGAGATTTGTACCAGTCAGCACTGTTTAAACCACCTCGGAGGACACAGAAACACACAAATAGCTTAGTTTCTTTCTTTTAATGTTTTTTTTTTTTTTTTTTTGAAAATTCAGGTAATAGTCACATAATATAAAACATACTATTTTTTTCCGTATTTAACTGTACAGTTCAGTGGCACTAAGTACATTCACATTGTTTGCAACTCACCATCACCCAGATTCTGAATTTTCACTTTCATTAAACACAGTGCCCATTCCCCGTTCCCACCCCCCTACCCCTGGGCCCTGGCATCTATCTATGTGCTTTCTGACTATGAACTTGACTCTTCTAGGTACCTTGTGTAAGTGGAATCAAACAGTAGTGAATAGCTTTGCTTCTAATTGACAAAACAAATCTGGCCCAGTTGGAAGCAACCAGTGGAGGAAACCAGATGATAAGCTAAGATGCTGATCTAAATAGGCATTAAACATTTCAAATGTAAGTTTCCTTTAGAGGAAAAGGTTGCAAGAGACCAGGGATTTTTTTTTTAAGAAGGTAGAATTTTAAACTTTCCAATAATTATGTTGCAAAAGACCCTGATGCTGGGAAAGATTGGGGCAGGAGAAGAAGGGGATGACAGAGGATGAGATGGCTGGATGGCATCCCTGACTTGATGGCCATGAGTTTGGACACCAATTCAATCCATTCTGATAAGCTCTTTGGGGGCAACAATGAATAAAATAGACAGAAATTCTTTCCCCAACAGAACTTACAGGCATGTACTGAGAGTAACAGTAATACAAATGTTTATTTGGTGGGAGAGAGAGTAAACGTTTTTAAAAATAAAGCAGAAAATAGAGACTGAAGATGTTAGGGTAAATCAGGGTGCTTTCCACTGTAGATGGTAGCCTGGGGAAGACCTCACTGAAATGCTGAAGTAGGGTTGAGCCATCTTCATGGGACGCACATTTCAGGCAGGGTGATCCCTAAGGCTCTACAGAGATACATCTTTTGGTGCCTGAGGGGTAGTGAGAAGGCTGACACGATGGGAACATAGACAGCAAGAGGAAAGTAGCAGACAATTTTAGAGCGGTAGCATGTGGGCAGGAGGTCAATCAAGCTAGCCTTATTGTCAAATTTCAGAACTTTGGCTTTTATTCCAAGTGAGAAGGGGAAGCATCGCTGGGCTTTGAAAAAAAAAAAAAAAAAAAAGAGTAGGATGATGTAATTTATAATCTGGTAAAATAATTCACAGGGTGATGTTGAGAATGGATTGTAGGCGAGCAAAGGAAGAACCAGAAAAGTGAGTGAAGGGTTGTATCAGTTCGTGCTGCAGGATAAACACACAGAAGCTGAACCAATAGCATGCAGTATGACTCTACAAGCATACAGCGTCCTTCCGTGAGTCTGGTCGGGCTCACGCTGCCAGCTCTGGGACAGGTGGGTTCCTCCCTGACCTCGGACAGGCGCAACCCCGTGTCTGCAGTTCACTGGCTGCGGGCTGGCCGAGCCGGCCTTGGCCAGGAAAACCGAGTTCTCATCCAGCTGGCTGGCCTGGCTTATCCATGCGGTGATGGCAGGATTTCAAGGGGAATTGTGGACTCAAGCTGAGGCTTTGAGTTAGTGTGTGGACACATTTTGAGCAAGTCACCAGCATGATTCACGTGTGTATGAGGAGTGAACTTTACCTCTTTGAGCAAACACAAAGATATATTGCAAATAGCATGAATAGAGGGAGAATTGAAGATTATGGCTCTTCTGTAACTGTTGGAGAGACAGAGGCTGTTGCAGTATGTAGGTGAGAGATGCGAGTGGTTTTCAGAAGAGTAGCAGCAGTGGAGGTGATGAAAGTTATTGGATTTTGAAGATAATTGAAAGGCAATGGATTCAGATGTGAGAATGAGTGTGATAGAGAAAGGATCCAATGGTAACTCAAGGCCTTCGCAACTGGAAAATTACAGTTGCTGACTCTCAAGACAGAGAAGACGGCAAGAAGAACAGTTAGAGAAGGGCAATTAGGGGCTCCATTGGGCACTTGGTAAGTCTGGGAATCTTATTACATTTTCAGTAGAAAGACTATCTTGGTATAGGTTTCAGATCAGTTGATATAAATTTGGGAAGTGTTGCATAGAGACGGCCTGAAATGCCATGGGATTGAGGGACTTATCAAGATGGTGAATGTTGATAAAAATGAGACAAGAGCAGAGGGTAGACCTCTGGGGGCACCCCAACACAGAGAGAAGAAATGAGTAAAGGAGACAGAATTGGAGAGGAAAAAGAGCTAGAGACAGAGCAAGCAACAGATGCCTGATGAGTGGAGGGAGGCAGGAGACAGGGCTGAGGAGCCACCGAGGCCATTCTAGGGGAAGCTTTGCTTTCAATACCAAGGAGAGGGATTTGGTTGGAGGGAAAAGTAACTATGGCCTTTCAAGTACAGTAGAAGTTTCTTCCTTGTCCTCAGGGGCTGCAGAACACAGTCTGAAAACCCCATTTGACCAGCTTGTTCAGGACTGAATTTCCTGAATTCAGGGGGGTTTCACAAGGCATCATGGTCCTGATGGTGACCACTCCAAGGATCTAAAGTGATCTCTGATCATCAACGTATAACTGATGAGTCAAGCCTAGGAATCATAGACTTCATTTGCCCAAAGTTGAGTTTCTGTCGGTCTCCCCACATTCCTGTAGTTGAGCAGAAAGCTATTACAGATGGTGATCATGCATGTGTGTGTGTGTGTGTGGTGGGGTGGGGTTGGGGGGGGGCGGGAGAGCAGGCTGGGGATATGGTCCAGGGGTAAATAGGCATTTTGCAGGGATCCAGTTTTCTCTTCTCTCCTCAGAAGTCCTGGCAAGGGATACCTTGAGTTCTCCAGCAGAGCAGCCAAGGACTGGGGAAAGAAATGTGCTGCAAAGGACCAGCGATTCCATTTTATTCATTCTGTATCAAATTTCTACATCTCACAGTTTGGGCTCAACAGGAGGTGACACTGTTAACTGTTACTCTTTTCGCTTCCTTTTTTCCCCCTCACTGAACATAAACATATCATTACACAGTTACACTCCACTATATTTAGAGTTGATTTTTAACTATCTATTAAATCAAACAGGGGAGCGAGGCTGTTCTACCTGGAGCCAGTGGGGTGGGGTGGGGAGATAGACCTGGGGATGGGAGGACTCCATCGGTACCTGCATGGCCGACCACCACAGACCCCCAAGCACCTCCATCCTGCTCTTCCCTGGAGATATAAGCAGACTGCTCTCACTGGGGCAGGGCCAGCATCCTGCCCACAAACCACCCCGCATACCTCTTGTTCACCAGTGATAAAGGCTTTGGCTGCACTTCACTGTGTAGATGGAAGGAATTTCAGAGGCATCTGGAGCATATATTCCAGGTGGCACACTCAGTGAAGCCCAAGATGCCAGGGATGTGACATGTTCAACAAAATTACAAGTTTTTATTATTCAACAACTTTGAAAAGTGCCTCTATTTCTTCTTCCCTGATACTTGCTTGCAGGGTGTATTGGAGTGAGAGGCAGTGAGGAACTGCTCATAAGAGGAACCTTCCTGAAGTTGCTCATGCCAAGACTTCCCATCCTGGTTTACAAGGAATCTTCTATTGATTATGCCTGTCAACATTTACAGAATGAACGATTTTAGCGCACACTTTCGAAGACATAACTACCTTTCAGATCAATACAGCAGTTTACAAACTACCCACCCAGCATTATCTGTGGCACTTATCACAACACTATATGGGCAAAGCTTGGAATATTTCCTCTGTCTTGTGATCCAAGAAGACAAGAAATGGAGGTGTTGAGTGGAATCCAGATCAAGATAGATAAAGATGGTGAAGCCCTGAGTAAGAACGTACCTCTTGTGTGTTCTACCTGACCTTACTCCCTTTGGGCAAGATGGCAAATGCTGGCAGAAGAAACAAGTGAAAGCCTTTTCATGAGAGTGAGGGTCAGGGGTTGGAAATGGGCTGACTAGGTAGTGACAGCTGACAAGTGGGAAAAGGAAAATTGGGGCATAAAGATTTGGAGGCATGAGGGGCCTGCCACCGAGTCACCAGCTGCCATTGTCTCCATCTTTCAGTCTCCTTTATGCCCTTTGATTGATTCTAGTTAAAACACGATCAATGGCAGTACGGCCACATGGTTAGCCTGCCCTCCCACTCAGTACCCACACCACACACCAGCAGTTGTCTGTCAACTTTGTCATGGATATATTGTTGCCTACTCTGTAGACACATTTACTTTTTGATTTGTCATCTAACATTCTTTCCATCAACTCACACTGTCATAGAGTTGCCTTTTCTAGCCTTTAAAAGAAATGTTAGCAATCTCAGATAATAAGTAAGATCTAAGGACGTTTTTCAGAAGCAAAAGCACTCTTACTTACTTGGAAAGTTAACTTTGTGCACTGGGCTTTTTGCAAAATGTTCCAGCCTAGAATGGAACTGTGCAAAGCTGGTGGACGAGGCAGTCATAGGATGCCAGATCCTTCAGGCTTTCTTCACAAAGAGAAAATGCTTCATCTGTTGTGAGTGAAGAGAAAAAAGATAATATTGAGAGTTTCTACAATATGTTAAAACTCTGGTTTGGGGTGGTGCCATGATTATTAAATCAAGCCACATCTCCATTTTAACTTGGTAATTTGCATGCCAAAATTTGTATGTTTTTCATAATACTATTGAAGACATCATGGTTTCATTATATTACTCTACAAATATTATCTATTTTGTGCCAGGTGCTAAGGCTTCAAAAATGAATTGCTTCCTTTATGTTGCTCACAGTCTGTCAAAGGAACTCGTCCTCTTCTCAATATTTAAGAATAATTAAAATAAACGTGTGTTTCACTCAGTGAAACTTAACACAAAATAGTGGTCATGCAAAAATGCATGAATCCTAACTTTAACAGACTACAGTTTATCAGTAAACCTAACCTACAGTCCATGTATATAACGTGACTCTTTTAGATGCTTTGTGGAAGTGTTAGTTGCTCAGTCGTGTCCGACTCTTTGTGATACCATGGACTGTAGCCCTCCAGGTTCCTCTGTCTGTGGAATTCTCTAGGCAAGAATACTGGAGTGAGTAGCCATTCCTTTCTCCAGGAGATCTTCCCAACCCAGAATCCATTAATAACGTGGGCCTCAATCTCAAGGTATTTAAATGTGCTCAGGAGAAGAGCCATAAATTCGTGAAAACAAAACATAGAACTTAAAAAAAATTAAATTAAATAAAATGGCAATAGGCATGAGAAGAGTTACCAAAATCTTAAATTTCCTGCATGGGGTCCCAGAAAATAAAGCATAGGTTTGGTGAGAAAGAGCTTTCTTTGTTTTATTTTAGATGAGAAGTTTTCATACAAGAAGAGGTTGTGAAGAAGGAATGGTTTGTGAGTGGGAAGAGAAAAAATAAAAGGATGGAAAGTACGCAGGTGGTGCTCATTCATGACCAAGAGCACCAGGCTGGTCCAGCAGCTCCCTTGTCTGCGCACTCTACTCACAGGACTGCCGTTCCCTTCTCCTGTTGGAGATGGGTTGGATGCATTTCCAACCCATCTCTGCTTTTGTACCATCCCCTCTTCCTGGACCATCTTCTCTCTGATGTTTTCATGACTAACTCTCTCTTGTCAATCATATGTCACTGATCAGAGGGGCTTTTCTCACCCAACCGTTTGAAATGGCTATTCCTTCAATGGCACTCACAGTTTATCCTACCCTCTATTACTGCTTTAATTCTTTCCATAGTTCTTCTCACTGTCTGATAGTTTTCCCTTAGTTATTGTTTGATTGATGCAAAGAAATAGAGGAAAACAGTAGAATAGGAAAGACTAGAGATCTCTTCAAGAAAATTAGAGATACCAAGGGAATATATCATGCAAAGATGGGCTCAATAAAGGACAGAAATGGTATGGACCTAACATAAGCAAAAGATATTAAGAAGAGGTGGCAAGAATACCCAGACGAACTGTACAAAAAAGATCTTCATGACCCAGATATTCACGACAGTGTGATCACTCACCTTGAGTCAGACATTCTGGAATGTGAAGTCAAGTGGGCCTTAGGAAGCATCACTATGAACAAAGCTAGTGAAGGTGATGGAATTCCAGGTGAGCTATTTCAAATCCTAAAAGATGATGCTATGAAAGTGTTTCACTCAGTATGTCCCTTAGTGCAGAAATGACACCTGCTATTTCTATGAAATATTACTAGTCAAAATTAATCACACGGCTCTATCTGCAAATGGTTAGGAAATGTAGATGAGCCAAGAGTTGTATCCATGTATTGATTTTGTGAATCAATCTGTCCACCATATTGATAACAAGATGAGGAAATAACGAGAGTGGAAAGAGTCACATACATCTCTGAACTCTATTCATATACAGTTTATATCTGTACACTTTGGAATTCACAGAGATAGTTGACAATCCAAAGAAAGGCTATTCACAATAATACTAAGTGGTGCTGAGCAGAGCATCCTAGCAGATGACAGGTAATGAAATGATGAATAATATATGGGTAGCGTCAGTTATGTGTGGAACACCAGGAAACCTGCTGTGTGCAGGGCACGCGTTATCCCTGCCTCAATGAACCTTAGATTCTAGTATATAAAACATATAACAACTAACCCCATAATTTGCTACTTATAATTTTTTATGCTACAAACAGAACATATAGGTTATACCATAAGAACAGCCTGTCATTAGTGGTGCTGGTTAATAATCATTTTTGTCACTTCTGTTTTTGTTCTCTCAGTGTTTTCTTAATTCATATTCTCTCTGAAATTAAAACATCCATTGGTTGAAAGTAATAAGGGAATTAATGATATGGTAGGGACTTCAGAGGACAGCTAAAACAATCTACTCGCTTATCAAAAATGATTCAGCAATATCTTACCACTGACTTTGGCTAAATTGCTCAGTTTTTATTCACTGAAGTATCTACCCATTTTGTTGGGATCAATACATTTCCTATTATTGATAATGCTTACTGCAATGTTGATATTCCAAAGTAGCTTACAAACTGAGGCTGGACACATCATAAAGGATATGATAAGGAAAGAACTCTAAAGATACCACCGGAGCTCAGAAGTTACTTGCCTACCATCTCATCACCTGCTGGTTCTTTGCAAAAGCCCAGGGCTTTGTTACTGAATGAATGTTGCTGTCTGGAAGTAATTGCCAATTACAAGTGTCACTCTAAGAATTTGGCAATGATGTTCTTCATGATTCTGAAGCAAGTTATTCTTCAATGCTGAGAGTCCTCACTAAAAAAGATGCCCTGGGGCATGGTTAACACTGGAATGATGATGTTTCAATAATTTTTCTGTTACGTTATTTGAGAACCAAGGATACTCAGAAGGTATCACCAGTCCAAAAATGTTCCCTCTTTCTGTGACTTGGCATGTTTTCTATTTTCTTCTTTTCCTCTTAAGTGAAGATATTTTCTGATGAGCCCATTTCTGACTGGTGTCGCTGGCTCCCAAGAAGAATCTTACCCCATTCAGCAAGCACATGATGAAGAGGGCTGGTATGCCACTTACTTCCGAAAGAGTAGGAAACTAGATTGTACTCCCAACTCGGTGAATGTTTTCCTAGTAAGATGCAATGTCCTCAGTGACCCCAATCCCTTTCTTCAAGTGCAGGGCCTTCTGCATTCTCCCCTGTGCTGAGCTGGAAAATTCCTCAGCCTTGTGTGACCCAGAGCGATTGGAAGGGCATCATGTGTACATTTCTCTCCTGTAACTGCAGAGGGTAATGGCCCCTCACAGCACCATTGGCATTCCTGCTTCCCATTCAGCATTGTCTCCCTTCCAGAACAGACACATTCAAACTCTGTGCTGGATTCGACTTTCAAACGTTCATAAAAGGGTGCAGTGCAGCCAACACAATGCTGAAGCGGCAACACCAGTTTGATGATGCATAATGCATTGCACAGCAGTGGGGCCATGTTTTGCTTTGACGAAAGTGCCAGTGACTCAGAGATGAGTTCCCCCCGCTCTCTATTTTAAAGACCTAAAGTATTGTGGATATAACATTTTCTGGCCAGGCTGTAACTGAAGCTTCCCCACCAGCTATTGCCCACATGATAATGGAACTCTGCAATAATATTAGGGGTGTGGGGGAGATCTATGGCCAATTTAGCCACTCAAGCAGTGCTCGGAATCTCTGGGTTAGGGCTGCAGTGGGAGATAACTTGCCATAAGATGAGCTGCCTGGAACTCTGCAAAATACATGCCTCAGTGCTTCCTGGAACAATCCGGTGCTGTGCGTGCACTCACAGGGGAGAAGGAAACGGGCATCGCAGATGCCAGGAGCCACAGATTTTAGGTTTTCAGTGTAATGACTGATTTGATGGCTCTTTTACTTATTTTTCAAAGGTAATTTGGATCCTGTGCTCTCAAAATGTCAAAACCAAATACTCCTTTCATATGGTAGAAAGCCGTTCTTGGCTCAGCTGTGTCAAAGAATCCGTGTCTATTTTGCCACAGAGAAGTTAAAACGTAGAATACTGAATCTTTTTCTTTTTTCCAATTTGGGGGCTTGACATCTGAGCAGGCACACAACCTCAGCAATAGAACTTTGATTCTCAGGGGTCAGCGGGGACAGCCAGTGTGGAGCTGCTGTGTAATGCATGGTTTCTGGCATTAAATTTGCATATGGGGGCAACTGGAGTTTGTATAAATGAACCTGTGTTCCCTGGTCAGCAAGCAAACTGGCCATCCAATTATCAAGGCAAGTCTATTCAATATTGCCACTAACCAGCAAAAAACAAAACTCACAAGTTTTTATCCCTCAAGATCAAACGTGAATTATCTAAAATCTTCACACAACATTGATCCTATTGTTTGCTTCATATGACAGAGAGTTGCAGAACTTTAATCTGTGTGATTAAAAATAGCAGCTTGGCTGCCCACTCCAGTATTCTTGCCTGGAGAATCCCATGGACAGAGGAGCCTGGTGGGCTGTGGTCCATAGAGTGCCAAAGCATCGGACACGACTTAAGTGATTTAGCACACACATACACATATTTGTATACGCAGTCAGAGTTCTCAAATCACTCTAAATCGGGGTCCCCAACCTCTGGGGTCTAATGCCTGATGATCTGAGATGGACCTGTTGTAATAATAATAGAAATGAAGTGCACAGTGAATGTAATGTGGTTGAGTCATCAGGAAACCGTCCCCCTGGCCCCAGTCCATAGAAAAATTGTCTTCCATGAAACTGGTCCCTGGTGCCAAAAAAGGCTCAGGACTGCTACAGAGCATTCTTTCCTTCCTTTCTTCCTTCCTTCATTAAAGACACGCAAATCAATATTTTATCTACCTGTAATAGTAAAGGAGACGCTTGTGTTCTCCTCTCAGGAAGCATGTGATTTAAGGCAAAAGCCAAACAAGTCCTGACCATCAGTGTGATAAATGGGGACATATGTGGAGCTCTGGGGTCACATGACTGGCAGACACAGGCACACTTTACACATCTTGGGGGCAGGGCTGAAATGGGAGCAGAGTCACAGGCGAACAGCGCTCCCGGGAAAGGGAGCAGAGTGGGGCCCCTCATCTCCCCTGTGTCGGGCGCAGGTGAGTGTGAGCCGTGGGTAAAGCCAGTGGCTTCTCTCCGGAGCTGCCTTCATAGGCATCCGTCCTTCGGGGTCCAGCGTGGGGGAGCAGGAAACCTGGAGGAAATTGGCCCCCCACGGGGCATGCTTAAGCCCACTGGCTCCGGGGTGATCCCTCGAAGCGAACGAAGGAAGGACTAATCCCCTTCCCCACCACGTGGCAAGCCTGCCCCAGGCTGCTCTGAGTCCCCGTGTGAAAATCAGGCGGTGGGAATGCCTGTCCTGCGACTCAGGGAGGAGGACTCTGTCCTCCCCGGCCCTTACCCATCTAGCTGGGTGCTGTCCCGTGTGGACAGGCCCACGGAAGCCGGGACCCTGGGCTGTGACCATGAATTCTCTCCTGGTGGTGGTCTGTCCTGTGTAGCTGCCCTGTTTGCCGCGAGGGAAGACACCCCACTGATTTTTTGGAGTGGAGGTTAGACTCCATCTTTGGAGATGATTCATTTTTAATATTAGAGGGAGTTTTCCTTCGAGAAAAATGTCCACATCTAATTTAACCATTTTTAGCCAAAGCTTTATGCTGACATTAGGTATTTTATGGAAGTGACTTTATCCCGCTTGTATGGTCTAACTATACTTAGAAACTGCTGCTTCCAAATCTCCCCTCAGACTCCCCGGGTTCCTGAACACGATTCCCAGTGCACTCTCGGGGCAGAAGCAGGGCCACCTGCCCTGCAGCAGGTGATGGGCAGGGGTTCAGAGGACTGGGGAGGAAGCCCCTACGGAAAGCACCTGCCCCCTACCAGATCCTTCCCACCACAAAGAGCACAGACAAAAAGCCCAATAGAGCACGGTCCTTGCCAGAACTGGGACTTGGTTCACACGGCTCATGCTAACTGCAGAACAGGAGAGAAGCAAAGACAGTGATGGAGACCACAGCCCGGGGTCCAACCAGGGAGAGAAAGTTACGTCATTTATGGGAAACACACACACACACGCACAGAAAGGCAGTGAGCACATACTAAGGGCATATGACTGATTTGTGCTTTGGAGTGATCTCTTTTCATCTGAGTTGTATAAATATTTAGGAAGGTTTTTATTCTTATTTTGCAGATGAAAAACTGAGGATGGGGTGGAGGGCAAATGTCCAGCCAAGATCGCAGAATGAAAGAGTGAAAGCTGCAAGGTAAAACCAGGGTTTCTCATCCCCGGGCCCCTGCTAGCTTTCCATCAGCTTCACACACTTAAAGTCAAACCAAGGGCATCACTTCCAATTCAGAAACCTCTAATAACATATTTTAAAAGTGCTTTATCAAGAGTGCCAGTTCCTCAGCCCGTTAATAATGGTTACATCCTATAGTAAAATGATACATTTTTCCCCTTTGATGACAGCGCTGTCTTTTGTTCATTTAGGGGGAAATAGGTTAGCTACTTTTCACCCTTTTTCTACATTAAGTAATTTTTTTTTTAATTTTAAAAGTCACAATAATATACTAGACAACAGAGTATTAGATAAAATCCAAGACTGAAGCTTGAATCTTTTTTTCTCTTTTTGAAGTTTGATCATAAAAGTAACTCATAGTAAAGAGTTAATAGACATTCCTTTTTGGAGTAACTTTATTTTGTTGAGGAAAAATCAGTTAAATTTAAAATTCGGTGGAGAAAATTCACTTATTATGGAAAGAAGAAATCTGCTGAACCACCCAAAAATAACTCAGGCGGTGAACATTCCCCAGCCTGCCTACACTATTGATACTTTTCGTTTACTACTTTGATTCCATCTGCCAGAGATACCTGGTTTCAGATGGGGTGGTATTTGCTAGCTGAATTAATGAAGAATACAGAATCCTTAGAAAAAAATACCACATTGGATGCACTATTTAGTCGAGGTTATCTCATATATCAATGTGTCCTTAATGTTGCTCTCAGTTATCAAATATGTGAATTAAGACAGAGCTTTTAGCACAGATTAATCCCACATTTCCTGACCTGATGTAATGAAACAAGATATGAATTTCTGAGGATTATTTCTTTCATAAGCGAAACAAAATTCAAGGGTGACACACTTGACCTTGATGAACACAGAATAATTTGCTAGTGAATAGGCTAGACATTTATTCTGCTATCTGCAGAAGATGGTTATAAGAAAGAGCTATACTCTTGAGCTTTTACAGTTTTTACCAGCTTTTCCCCTGCAAAATCTCTGTGACACTTTTAGGTTGTTGTCTTAATCCTCTCAGGACACACACACCTGCTTAGAGGACGTCTGCCTGCAATGCAGGAGACCTGGGTTTGATCCCTGGGTCGGGAAGATCCCCTGGAGAAGGGAATGGCAACCCACTCCAGTGTTCTTCCCTGGAGAATCCCATGGACAGAGGAGCCTGGCAGGATTCAGTCCATGGGGTCAGAAACAGTTAGACACAACTGAGCGACTGATACTTTCACTTTTACCTTTGGTGGAAGAAGATGAGGACTGAGCTTAGCTCTGGGAAACTGAGCTCAAGTCTGAGCTGTTGTAGACCCTGGGTGTGTGATGGGTTCATATACTGTTGTCTGTAAACTGGAGATGACCACACCCACCTCTTAGGGACACAGCCAGAGTTATTTAGCTAAATATATACACCGTTCCTGTCATATTTTCCTCCGAGAGTGACCCATAAACATGTATTAATGCAGAGAGTGGGTAGCTGACGCTTTCTGGGCAGCAACCCATTGTGAGGGGGATTGTCTTCAATTTGTCCAAATGTAAATACTCTGTTTTTTATGCCATGTGGGTATGGGTGGGGGAGGCCTTGGGACTGGGGGCCCCGGAACCCAAAATTTTACAACAAAGTAATAGGACTGTCTTTATACAAATTCACATTTCTTTTGGATAGCGCCACAGCCGCAGATCAGTTAAATTACCTTAGTGTCACCACTTTGGACATTTTGATGGCAAAGGATGGAATAAGTTTGAAGCGAGCAGCAGTGATTCGTAGAGTTTACATGGAAGCAAGAGGGGTGGAAGCAACTTGAACTTGATGGGAGAGAACTCTGAGATTCGGAGCATAATGTGAAGGAAGATCATGAAGCAGTTGGTAACCTTAAAAATGTGTAAGATCTCACATGACATGCTTGGTGCCAAGACTGAACTCGAATGCTTCAAAGGCAGGAAAAAGTATCTCCCTTTCCTCCTCACCCACAGGGTATAGGAATCAGCGATTCTAGCACTAAGAACTGGGAGTGAAAATCTTATTTACACTGACTGTCACCGAAGAACAGTATGAACGCTAATAGCTTTGTGAATGTGTGTTAGATCACATCAATGGGGAAAGTGGAGAGGGACAGAGGAGAGTTGACTCTGAGAGGCCATCGCCAGGAGGAGAACGGAATGTGATGCTCACATCATCTGTAAACAAAGGGCAGAAGCTGGTCCTCGTGTACACCCTTGTGCGCAGCACATTCTAGTACACTGGGGTACTAAGGAGGCACTTGAGTCCCAGCCCAGATCTCGAGTGCTGTAACCTGCCTACCTTGTCAACCTGACAAAGTGGCTAAGGCTGCTGAGAGAGTCTATCATGGGGACAGACATAAAGCATTGTGTTAACCGTAATGCTCCTCAAACAGAAGCTAGTACTTTGCCTCTTTGGGTTCAACCAAAATAAACTGAATCAGCAGAAACAAAAGGGCGTGGAAATGGAGAACTGCTCCTGGGTTGATTCATGTATCTCTTGCTTTATTCATTTTTCTTCAATAAATATCTCCTGAGTGCATACTTTTTGGTTTACAAGCTGGGCCCTGGACACAAAGATCAAGGAAAGAGTGAAGGAAGATGGGTGGGTGGCGGGATTAATAAGCAGAGGAGATTATGCTCAAGATAATAATGGGGATGCTGGAAAGAGAGTAGGCCTGCTCACCCTCTGCCAGAATCTTAAGTTTATAGAGGCCTTAGCTGGGTTCTGGGGCAGAAGTTCTGTCGCTTCTGGCCTGAGGAGTGGTTTCTCAGGGCTTAGAGTGGCTCTCAGTGTGGGAGCGCTGGGTTGATTGCTGGTTGACTCCGGGGACGGGGAGGGAGTGAGGAGCTCCTTTGCCCGGGACCAGCTTCTATGTCACCTAGACGTTCAGCCCTGAGGATAACCTCCTCCAACAGCCCTAGGCGCCTGTGTTCTTGATGCTGAGATGCTCCAGTGAATCAGAGAGACCAAGTTACTGCCCTTGTGGACTTGCGTCTTAGCGGAGGAGGCGGCCTGTGACCCAGCAGGAGAGTGCATGGTATCAGCTGGGGACGAGGTTCAGCAGACACTTCCGAGAGACCCTGGAGAGGAGGCCTAAGAGAAAGGAGAACAGGCCATGCAGATTCTCAGGCACAGCACGGCCAAGTCCTGGGGGCAGGACTGCCCTGGGTTTGTTTGAGGGTCAGCAAGTGAGGACTTCCAGGAGCAGTCGTGGGGGCTGAGGTTGGAGTTTGGGTCTTGGCCACATCAGGGCCTCCCAGTGCTGGAAGCTGGTAGTGTTCTGAACGGTTAAGTGAGGGGTGGACGAGTCTTGGATCTAGTTACATGACATGAGGCTCCATCTGGCTGCCGAGGGACTGTTCATGGAAGGAAGACCAGAACGGCTGGAGCAGAGAGGCCGGTGTGGTGCTCCTGATCATCCTCCTTCAGCCTCATGGGACTGGAAGTGGGATGCATCAGGCCCTTCTCTTTCTCTGTCTCTGCCACATTTCTCCCCCCTCCCCGCCTCTTCCTCCCAATCTGTCCTCGAACATAAAATGGAATAATATCCCTGAACCAACCATGCAGGGAAGATGAAGTAAATCTCTCCCGCAAACACGAGGAGTTGCTGCTCAGAAGAAAGCCTGTATAAATACTGGCTCTAATTATAACATTAATATGGCTGGGATCATGAAGGCAGAGACAACCGACATATGGCAAAAGTTGCAGGCCCCAGAACTGCAGATGAGAGAGGCTTTCTGAAAGAGAGAGCAGGTTGCCTAGGGAAACAAGGCCCCTGCAAAGCCCGCACCCAGCGGGTCCCTCCTTGTTGCAGGGCGCCGGCTCCCCAAGAAAGTGATCCGGACAACTCTCCTAGGGGGGCGGTGCAGCCTCGGGGGGACTCTGAGCCCGCCAGCCCTGTTCAAGGATGCACCACACACTTGAAGCCGAATCAGGCCTCTGTACCACGACACTGAATTACATCTCAGAGATAGAGCTTTGGATGAAGCAGAAAATAATAGCTGCTTTGCTTTGCCAGGCAAAGGGGGCCACAGGAGTCGCAGGCTCTCGAGGCTGCATGTCCAGCGTTTCCCTGCTGGCTCAGTGGTAAAGAATCTGCCTGCCAGTGCAGGAGACATGGGTTCGATCCCTGATCTAGGAGGATCCCACATGCTGTGGAGCAACTAAGCTTGTGGGCCACAGTACTGAGTTTGTGCTCTAGATCTGAGCTCATGTGCTGCAACTACTGAAGCCGACATGCCCTGGAGTCCAGGCTCCATGACAAGAGAAGCCGGAGCTCCACACCTGGAGAGTAGCCCCCACTTGCCACAACTAGAGAAAATCCCACACAGCAACAAAGACCCAGCACAGTCAAAAGTAAATTAAATAGTTAAAAAAAAAAAAAAAGGGTGTGTCCCGTCATGGAGAGGGTAGTGGACAGGAGTTTTATGATAATGGCTCGCGGAGGGCATGATCAGCTCATGGACAGTCTTCTGACGAGTTGGTTGTGAGGTAAGAGGGAGTCAGCATTGCTGACATTCTTGTTCAACTGGTCTGGGATCTCCATGCTTGTGGGCAGCACAGAGTGAACTCCCTCCATTATCTCTGTGTGTGTTTAAGTCACTCAATTCTATCTGACTCTTTGCGACCACGTGGGTTGTAGCCCACCAAACTCCTCTGTCCATGGGATTCTCCAGGCAAGAATATCAGAGTGGGTTGCCATTCCCTTCTCCAGGAAATCTTCCTGACCTGGGGAGAGAACCTAGGTCTCTTGCGTGGTAGGCAGATTCTTTATCCTCTGAGCCACCAGGGAAGCTTCAAAAACAGTTAGGTGTATCCCTTTAGGAGGAACCAAGATCTTGCCCTTAGGCTGCACTATTGTTTCTTTTGACTGCACCCCCCCTAGTCTCTGCATCCCTTCCCTAATTAACAACTCTTTGAAACTGAACCTACTCCTTGGAACTCAGAGAAGGTCCTGCAGGGGACCCATCTGGCTCTTCCTTGCCTCTGGCCCCGAGGCTCTGATTGGCACCAGTGAGCAGCCTCATTTAGTCCTTTCCTGGGCATTTACGGAAAATGACTCTGTCCAGTAATTCATTGTGCCTGGGCTTTCCTGTCTAAAATCAAGGCCTGTTAACAGGGCGTGGGGCTGCGCCCACCTTGGTCATTTCCGCCAGGAAATAACAATTCACCTTTATGTTACCTAGTCACTTGGCTCACTTTCTCGAAAGCTAGAGCCACCTTTGGGGCAAGTTTCTGGAGGGCTGCTCATACCCTATACACTGTGAAAAGTCTCTCACCTACCTGTCTACCTTCCTCTGCACCCCACCACGACACTCACACACATACACGTGTGCACACACGCAGACTCAGAGGCGTCCTGAGCTGAAGGGCTCTCTGGCTAAGCTCCCTCAGCCATCAGCTGCTGTTTATTTCTTTGCTCCTCATTTGGCTCCTGGGAGGATGTTTCAGCAGACTTTTTAGAGAAAGAGAAAAAAATACAATAGCTCATTAAGCTAATGACCCTTCGCCAGGCTGGCTGTGAGCGAGCAGAGGCAAGGATCATTGTGAATCTTCCCACTGCATAGTTTTCTACTCAAGTGTTCTTTTCTCTCTCCTTTTTTCTTCTGACTCTGGTACCTGGAGGAGGCTGCTGCTACCTGCCTTCCGGGGAGAAGTTTTAGGCTCAACATGTCTCCAGATGAGAAGGGACCACCCTCTGGAAGACAACCTCTGTAAGGAAATTGAAATAATAATGACAGCTCGAACACAGGGATGCTTTTGAGTTGGAAACCCATATCTATACCCTGGACTCACTCAGTCCTCAGTCATCTTTTGGATGCTGCTGATACTGCTTTGTTTGTGCCAGTTGTGTCTGATTCTTTGTGACCCCATGCACTATAGCCCACCAGGCTCCTCTGTCCATGGAATTTTCCAGGCGAGAATATTGGAGTGGGTTGCTATTTCCTTCTCCAAGGTATCTTCCCAACCCAGGGACTGAATGTGGCTCTCCAACTCTCCTGTGTTGGCAGGTGATTCTTTACCACTGAACCACCTGGGAAGCCCTCATCCTTTGAATAGCCAGTGTTATTTCTAGAAAACAGAGGCTTGAATAAATGGAGTGATTGGATGAAGATCTGAGTTCCATTAAGACTTAGTTTAATACCACAGGCTGAATTTTTACCAAATGCATTCCCCCGAGACCTTCCCAATCTAATCCTGGGGCTTTCCCATGAGAATTTCATTACAGTCTTTTTATGTAAGTGTGTAAGCTTGCCTCTAGAGAGATACCATATCATCTCCTCTGCTGCCCACTGGCGTCCCAACTGTCTTGTCCAGCTGGTCCTTGGTCTCTGATCACCCTTTTCTCATCCAATCAGAGTTGCTATGGCCCCACAGGAAGACATCACTTTTAGGTATGAATCAGGTGTTGTGCATCCAAAGGCATTCCTCTGGTCCCTTGGCTAGGATCTCCTTGTTCACTCACAAAGTGAGCAGAAAGTGGTGATTTGGCTACCAAGCCTTCATTTTAGGGCACTTCCAGCACAGACACACGTACACACACACACACACTCACACTCACACACACATTCTCTGTTTCAATCTTTCTTCAAAATAACTGAGATGACCTGATAAGAATTTATAGCAGAAAATGAAAAGCAAAAGAGCAAAGTAAAATGAGCAAAGTCTTAGAAAATACAAAGTGAAAGGGAAATCTACCACATAAATATTCAAACTGTGAAGCCTGTACAATCATTTCTGTTGGACTGTAAGTTTAGTTCTGAGTTTCCTCTCAGCCAAACCAAAAATAAGAAATATGTCCATTACATGAATCACTTTCTGTGTAATGAAAATGGCTATTTACTGAATGCTTGCTCCAAGAGAGGTTCTGTTCTGAGCAATTCACTAGTCCTAACTCACTCAATCCTCAACAATACCTGATTTAAAGACACTGTTAGTGATGCTGTTGTACCTGTGAGAACCTGGGGTACAACAGGAGGCAGGAAGCTGTTCTCAGACACACAGCAAGGACCAGCTGGTGGCATCCCAACTCATGCCCTCAGATGCCAAAGATGAATACTTATTTCTGAGCAAAACATTCTAAAGAGAACAAAAAGGCCACTTCTTCAGAAAAATGGCACATTTTATGGCATAAGAATTTGGGGGGGGTGGGAATCTAACTTGCTTCTTTATGTAGAGCAAACGAAATTGTACAATGATCTCTCTGGTACTACAGTTTCTTCCTAGCATCCTTGATTGAGAGCTGACGACATAATTTTACTCTGTGGGCAAAATTTGACATACCCACTCATTTCAAATATTGTTAGATACGAAGGCTAAACTGCAAACTCACCAGGAACAAATAGACTTAAAAATTTTATCAAATTACACGGTGATCTCATTCCCTAAATTGGAATGCGGTGTCTGAAGTCTTTAGAAATGCAGGTGGAGTAGAAGAGTTTTTGAAGAAAGAAGGACTCCATTTGCCCATGTACTGTCATTACCCATGGACTGTGCTTACAAGACATTGCTGCTCAGATATTCATGCCTCACAGAGAAAGCTTTGTATCAAGACTGGATATTACACCTTAGCTGTCAAAGTCATAAATGGAGCTCACCACACTGCCCTAAAAAAAAGTGCTCTAGATGAATCAAATTTCTAAACTATTTACCATCTGCTTTGGCCCTGGGGAAGTCAAGAATGCCTACTTCTTGGGAGACATGACACCAACACAGCTATCAGTAAGTATTGAGAGTTGATAGCAACTTTGAACTCTTTATGTAATCCAGATAGCTCCTAGATGGTCCCTCTCAAATATTTCCAATAGGCATCTTCTAATATAGAATATTTTCTGTATTTAGGAACATTTAGAAATAGAGAAGCTGTTTATTTATTTATTTAGAAAGTAGAGTCACTAATGTGCTCTATGTGTAGAATTTCCTATGCTCAACTCCTGAATCAACCACTAGAATTAGCTGTATGTCCATGGCCTTTCATGGGAGACCTTTTCTACAACATAAAGGGGGACAAGCCAGTCTTCTCTGGGCACAGCTTAGCTTCCTACATGCTCTCTGCTGGTGGCTATCTTTCTGATAAAGCATGTCATTTCTCAGTGGGGACTCAAACCCTGGCCCCGGTTCCTCTGGATTTCTGCTGAGCCCTGACCTTCTATACCCAGCAGCCCTATCACTGCTTCTTTCTTTGTGCTTAAAAACATTACAGAACAAAAGACAACCTACCAAATGGGAGGAAATATTTGCAAATTTAAGAGATGGCCTTCCAAATGGGAGAAGACATTTGAAAATCATGTATTTACTTAGCAGTTCTCCAAAATATATAATGAACTCATGCAACTCAACAATAACAACAAAAAAGAACAGACAACTTGATTAAAAATGGGTAGAGGATCTGAAGAGACATTTTTCCAAAGACATACAGATGGCCAATACTCACATGAAAATATGTTCAACATAATTCATTATTAGGGAAAAGCAAATTAAAACTACAGTGAAACATCACTTCATGACAGAATGGCTATGATCAAAAAGGCAAGAAATAACAAGTACTGAAGAAAATGTAGAGAAAAGTGAACCCTCATACACGGTTGGTGGGAATGTTAATTGGTATAGTCACTATGGATAACAGTATGGAGATTCTTTTATTAAGAGTAAAACTACCAAACGATCAAGGTATTCTACTTCTGGATATGTAACCAAAGAATGCAAAAGCACCTCTTTGAAAAACTGAATGTATCTCTATGCTCATCAAAAAATTATTTACAACAGCCAAGGTACAAAAACAAGTGCATACTAATGGATGAGAATGGTGCGTATATGCATATGCGTTCACAATAGAATATTAGCCAAAAGCAATAAAATCTTGCCATTTGTGACAATGTAGATAAAACTTGATAATGCTAAGTCAAATAAATTAGATGGAAAAAGGCCAATACTAGGTGTACTCAGGCCTCCCTGGTGGATCAGACAGTAAAGAATCCACCTGCAGCGCAGGAGACCTGGGTTTGATCCTTGGATTGGTAAGATCCCATGGAGAAGGTCATGGAAACCCACTCCAGTATTCTTGCCTGGAGAATCCCATGGACGGAGGGGCCTAGCTGGCTACAGTCCATGGGGTTGCAAAGAGTCAGACATGACTGAGTGACCCTCATTCACTAGGTGTACTTCGGTTCAGTCCAGTTCAGTTCAGTCGCTCACTCATGTCCAACTCTTTGCGACCCCATGAATCACAGAGTTATGTCCAATTCTTTGCGACGCTATGGACTGTTGCCCACCAGGTTCCTCTGTCCGTTGAATTTTTCAGGCAAGCATACTGGAATGGGTTGCCATTTCCTCCTCCAGGGGGTCTTCCTGAGTTCAGGATTGAAACTGCATCTCTTATGCAGATCAATTCTTTATCACTTTGCTCAGTTCTGTCACTCAGATGTGCCCCACTCCTTGTGACCCCATGGACTGCAGCATGCCAGGCTTCCCTGTCCATCACCAACTCCCAGAGCTTGCTCAAACTTATGTGCATCAAGTCACTGATGCCATTCAACCATCTCATCTTCTGTTGTCCCCTTCTCCTCCCACTTTCAATCTTTCACAGGATCAGGGTTTTTCCAATCAGTCAATTCTTCACATCAGGTGGCCAAAATATTGGAGTTTCAGCTTCAGCATCAGTCCTTCCAGTGAATATTCAGGACAGATTTCTTTTAGGATTAACTGGTTGGATGTCCTTGCAGTCCAAGGGACTCTCAAGAGTCTTCTCCAACACCACAGTCCAAAAGCATCAGTTCTTTGGCACTTAGCTTTCTTTAAAGTCCAATTCTCATATCCATACAGGACTATTGGAAAAACCATAACTTTGACTAGACGGACCTTTCTCAGCAAAGTAATGTTTCTGCTTTTTAATAGCTTTTATTCCAAGGAGCAAGCATCTTTTATCTCATGGTTGCAGTCACCATCTGCAGTGATTTTTGAGTCCAAAAAAAAAAATAAAGTCTCTCTCTGCTTCCATTGTTTTCCCATCTATTTGCCATGAAGTGATGGGACTAGATGCCATGATCTTCGTTTTCTGAATGTTGAGTTTTAAGTCAGCTTTTTCACTCTCCTCTTTCACGTTCATCAAGAGGCTCTTTAGTTCTTCAATTTCTGCCATAAAGATGGTGTCATCTGCATATCTGAGGTTATTGATATTTCTCCTGGCAATTTTGATTCCATCTTGTGCTTCATCCAGCCCAGGGCTTCATATGATGTACTTTGTATATGAGTTAAATAAGCAGGGTGAAAATATACAGCCTTGACATACTCCTTTTCCAATATGGAACCAGTCTGTTTCATGTCCAATTCTAATGGTTGTTTTTTGACTTTCATACTGTTTTCTCAGGAGGCAGGTCAGGTGGTCTAGTATTCCCATCTCTTTAAGAATTTTCCACAGTTTGTTGTGATCCACACAGTCAAAGACTTTGGTGTAGCTGGAACTTGCTTGCTTTTTCAATGATCCTAAGGATGTTGGCAATTAGATCTTTGGTTCCTTTGCATTTTCTAAATCCAGCTTGAGCATCTAGAAGTTCAAGTACTGTTGAAGCCTGACTTGGAGTATTTTGAGCGTTACTTTGCTAGCGTGTGAGATGAGTGCAATTGTGTGGTAGTTTGAGCATTCTTTGGCATTGCCTTTCTTTGGAATTGGAATGAAAACTGACCTTTTCCAGTCCTGTGGCCACTGCTGAGTTTTCCAAATTTTCTGACATATTGAGTGTAGCCGTTTCACAGCATCATCTTCCAGGACTTGAAGTAACTCAGCTGGAATTCCATCACCTCCACTAGCTTTGTTCGTAGTGATGCTTCCTAAGACCCACTTGACTTCGCATTCTAGGAAGTCTGGCTCTAGGTGAGTGATCACAGCATTGTGGTTATCTGAGGCATGAAGACTTTTGTTTTTTGGTAATGTTCTTCTGTGTATTCTTGTCACCTCTTCTTAATACCTTCTGCTTCTGTTAATTCCATAACTTTTCTGTCCTTAATGGCCCATCTTTGCATTAAGTGTTTCCTTGGTATCTCTAATTTTCTTGAAGAAGTCTCTAGTCTTTCCCATTCTATTGTTGTCCTCTATTTCTTTGCATTGATCTCTGAGGAAGGCTTTCTTATCTCTCCTTACTATCCTTTGGAACTCTGCATTCAAATGGGTATATCTTTCCTTTTCTTCTTTGCCTTTAGCCTCTCTTCGTTTCTCAGCAATTTATAAGGCCTCCTCAGAAAACCATTATATCTTTTTGGATTTCTTTTTCTTGGGGATGATCTTGATTATTGTCTCCTATACAATGTCATGAAAGAAATAAAGTGAAGTTGCTAAGTTGTGTCCAACTATTTGCAACCCTGTGGACTGTGGCCTACCAGACTTCTCTGTACATGGAATTTTCCAGGCAAGAGTACTACTGGAGTGGGTTGCCATCACCTTCTCCAGGGGACCTCCCTGACCCAGGGATTGAGCCCTGATCTTCTGCATTGTAGGCAGATGCTTTTCTGTGTGAACCATCAGGGAAATCCTGAATCTCTGCCCATAGTTCTACAGGGACTCTCTCTATTCGATCTAATCCCTTTAATCTATTTGTCATTTCCACTGCATAATCATAAGAGATTTTGTTTAGGCCATACCTGAATAGTCTAGTGGTTTTAGGTACTATCTTCAATTTAAGTCTAAATTTTGCAATAAGGAGTTCATGATCTGAGCCACAGTCAGCTCCCGGTCTTGTTTTTGATGACTGTATAGAGCTTCTCCACCTTTGGCTGCAAAGAATATAATCAATCTGATTTCGGTATTGACCATCTGGTGATGTCCATGTGTAGAGTCTTCTCTTGTGTTGTTGGAAAAGGGTGTTTGCAATAATCAGTGCATTCTCTTGGCAACACTCTGTTAGCCTTTGCCCTGCTTCATTTTGTACTCCAAGGACAAGTTTGCCTGTTATTCCAGATATTTCTTGACTTCCACTTTTGCATTCCCCTGAATAATTAAAAGGACATTTTTTTTTTTTTTTTGGGTTTAATCTAGGTCTTGTAGGTCTTCATAGATCTGTTCAACTTCAGCTAATTCAGCATTACTGGTTGGGGTATAGACTTACATTACTGTGATATTGAATGGCTTGCCTTGGAAATGAAGAGAGATCATTCTGTCATTTTTTAAAATTGCACCCAAGTATTGCATTTTGGACTCTTGTTGACTATGATGGCTACTCCATTTCTTCTAAGGGATTCTTACCACAGTATATATATATATATTATATATATAATATATATATATAATATATATAATGGTCATCTGAGTTAAACTCATCCAGTCCAGTTCATTTTAATTCACTGATTTCTAAAATGTTGATGTTTACTCTTGCCATCTCCTGTTTGACCACTTCCAATTTCCCTTGATCATAGACCTAACATTCCAGGTTTCTATGCAATATTGTTCTTACAGCATTGAACTTTACTTCTGTCACCAATCATATAAACAACTGGGAATTGTTTTTGCTTTGGCTCTGTCTCTTCATTCTTTGTGGAGTTATTTCTCCACTCTTCTCCAGTAGCACTTTGGGGACCTACTGACCTGGAGAGTTTATGTTTCAGTGTCATATCTTTTTGCCTTTTCATACTGTTCATGGGATTCTCAAGGCAAGAATAATGAAGTGGTTTGCCATTCCCTTCTCCTGTGGACCTTTTTTTGTCAGAACTCTCCACCATGACCCATATGTCTTACAGTTTCTTTGAGTTAGACCAGGCTGTGATCCATGTGATCAGTTTGGTTAGTTTTCTGTGACTGTGGTTTTCATTCTGTCTGCCCTCTGATGGATAAGGATTAGAGGCTTATGGAAGCTTCCTGATGGGAGAGACTGACTGTGGGGGAAACTGGGAAAGTGATATTTACCACTGCTGCTGCTGCTGCTAAGTGGCTTCAGTCGTGTCAGACTCTGTGCGACCCCAGAGACGGCAGCCCACCAGGCTCCCCCATCCCTGGGATTCTCTAGGCAAGAATACTGGAGTGGGTTGCCATTTCCTTCTCCAATTCATGAAAGTGAAAAGTCAAAGTGAAGTCGCTCAGTCGTGTCCGACTCTTCGCGACCCCATGGACTGCAGCCTACCAGGCTCCTCCATCCATGGGGTTCTCCAGGCAAGAGGACTGGAGTGGGGTGCCATTGCCACTAGTGCCAAATAAATAAATGAAAGTGAAAGTGAAATTCACTTAGTCATATCCAACTCTTTGCAACCCCATGGACTGAACAGTTTATGGAATTCTCCAGGCCAGGATACTGGAATGGGTAGTTATTCCCTTCTCCCCGGGATCTTCCCAAACCAGGGGTTGAATCCAGGTCTCCTGCGTGGTAGGCAGATTCTTGACCATCTGAGCCACCAGATATGGTGAAATAAATAATAAACCAAGTCAAATTAAAATAAAGGAAAACGACACACATAGGTACAGAGAACAGATTCCTGGTTAACAGAGGGAAAGAAGGTGTGTGGAAGGTAAAATGGGTAAAGAAAACTAACTGTGGTGACAAATAAAAGCTAAACTTTTGGTGGTGAGCAGGCTATAATGTATATAGAAGCCAAAATATATATGTTTTACAAATGAAAATTAATAATGCTGAAAACAATATTCAGTTCAGTTCAGTTCAGTCACTCAGTCGTGTCCGACTCTTTGCGACCCCATGAATCACAGCACGCCAGGCCTCCCTGTCCATCACCAATTCCTGGAGTTCACTCAAACTCATGTTCGTCGAGTCGGTGATGCCATCCAACCAGCTCATTTTCTGTCATCCCCTTCTCCTCAAAAACAATGTCACCTCAACTTTAAAAAACTAATTACGTAAGATACTATAACAAAGTACTATGCTGCTGCTCCTGCTAAGTCGCTTCAGTCTTCTGTCCGACTCTGTGCGACCCCATAGACGGCAGCCCACCAGGCCTTCTGTCCCTGGGATTCTCCAGGCAAGAACACTGGAGTGGGTTGCCGTTTCCTTCTCCAATGCATGAAAGTGAAAAGTGAAAGTGAAGTTGCTCAGTCGTGCCTGACTCTTGAAGAGATCTTTAATTTTTCCAATTGATTGTTTTCCTTTATTTCTTTGCATTGATCACTGAGCAAGGCTTTCTTATCTCTCCTTGCTATTCTTTGGAACTCTGCATTCAAATAGGTATATCTTTCCTTTTCTCCTTTGCTTTTTGCTTCCCTTCTTTCACAGCTATTTGTAATGCCTCCTCAGACAGCCATTTTGCTTTTTTGCATTTGTTTTTCTTGGGGAAGGTCTTGATTCCTGTCTCCTGTACAATGTCACGAACTTCCATCCACAGTTCATCAGGCACTCTGTTTATCAGATCTAGTCCCTTAAATCTATTTCTCACTCCCACTGTATAGTCATTATGGATATGATTTAAGTCATACCTAAATCTCTATAATAACTTATGATTAGTTATGAACTGTGAATTAAAACACTGGTTTTAGAAATTGAGTATCCTATATTGACTATATCATCCAATATCCTACTGTATTCTATATTTTAGTTCTCATAGTCTCTAAATTTTACTGAACTTATTATGTAGAAAATAATTTTGTCTGTGGATTAGTATAATTTTGTCTCTTCTAATAACTCTTTTTGCATTTTCTGGTTTTATTTCATTGGCTATGACTATTGAATTTTAGTGATGAAATCAGAACTTTCTTTTGATCTTGATTTAAATGAGAATGTTTTAAAATTTTATCAGTGTGTGTAAGATTTGACACATATTTTAAGTTGTTATGCTTTATCAGATTAAGGAGATTATCTTCTACCTTTGGACTTCTATCAATACTTCTTTAAATAAATTATGATTTTCCCCAAATGGTTTTATTTCTTCTGTAAAGTGACCATATTGCCTTTATCATTTAATCTATATTATAAAATATAATAAACCACAATGGTGGTTATTCTTAAGTTGAATGATGGTTGTATTTATAGGAAAATAACTTCTTGATTAAGAAAGTCTTTGTGCATGCATGTATGCTAAATCACCTCAGTTGTGTTCAACTCTCTGTGACCCCATGTACTGTAGCCCACCAGGCTCCTCTGTCCATGGTGATTTTCCAGACAAGAATACTGGAGTGGGTTTCCATTTCCTCCTCCAGGGGATCTTCCTGACCCAAGGACTGAATCCACATCTCCTGTGTTTCCTGCATTGCAGGCAGATTCTTTACCACTAGCACAACCTGGGAAGTCCAAGAAGATGTTTGTATATACTACTTAAAAAGGAGTATGTCAAGGCTGTATAATGTCACCCTGTTTATTTAACTTATATGCAGAGTACATCATGAGAAACGCTGGACTGGAAGAAACACAAGCTGGAATCAAGATTGCCGGGAGGAATATCAATAACCTCAGATATGCAGATGCTGCTGCTGCTGCTGCTTTGCTTTTGAACTGTGGTGTTGGAGAAGACTCTTGAGAATCCCTTGGACTGCAAGGAGATCCAACCAGTCCATTCTGAAGGAGATCAGCCCTGGGATTTCTTTGGAAGGAATGATGCTAAAGCTGAAACTCCAGTACTTTGGCCACCTCATGAGAAGAGTTGACTCATTGGAAAAGACTGTGATGCTGGGAGGGATTGGGGGCAGGAGGAGAAGGGGATGACTGAGGATGAGATTGCTGGATGGCATCACGGACTCGATGGACATGAGTCTGAGTGACCTCCGGGAGACGGTGATGAACAGGGAGGCCTGGCGTGCTGCGATTCATGGGGTCACAAAGAGTTGGACACGACTAAGCGACTGAACTGAACTGAACTGATGCACTGTTAAAGTAATGTATAAAGAGGTATATATACCCATATGTATGATCTTTACAATATAATCTATGTGTATATATATATACATACATATAGAGGTAGATAGGTAGATAAATGAGAAATTTCACATTTCCCTCCATTCTTCCCAAGTATTAAGTTTTGGAAAACTCTGGTGCTCTTTCCTGTTTTCCCTTTTGTCTAATTGTTTCTGTCACATTCCTTGCAGATGTCATCTCACATATTCCTTGGGTTTTAGGCACCAGATATGGAACTAATGACATCAGTTGATATTTTCTATATTTATATTTACAAAGCTCGGCTTCCCTGGTGGCTCAATTGGTAAAGAATCTGCCTGCAATGCAGGAGACCTGGGTTCAGTCCCTGGGTTGGGAAGATCCCCTGGAGAAGGGAAAGGCTAACCACTCCAGTATTCTGGCCTAGAGAGTTCCATGGACAGTATTGTCCATGGGGTCGCAGAGTAGGACTCGACTGAATGACTTTCATTCATTCAAACTTATAAAGCCAACTGCCTCCTTGATATTTTACCTTGGGTGCCCTAAAGATATCTCAAACTTTTTCACCATTTAGAGAGTTGCTCAAGATATAAACTTAGAAGTGATTCCTTGAGCCATCAGAACTATCCACATGTCCTATAGAATCCACCTCCAAGATGTTTCCTAAATTTATCCACATGTCTCTGTTTTCTCTGACACCATTAAAACTGAGTAATAGTAAAACACTCCCATTATAACCAGATGATAGACAAAATACCCTTTGTTCCCCAAATTATATTATATCATTGTCAATTTCTTGTCAAACAACACACATTAAATAGAAATAAAAAATATTACCTTTTATTATCCAAGAAGCCAAATTATTTCTTGAGGGGAAACTTTCCCATACAAAAAATCTACAGAAGAAACCTAAAAACAACTATTTTAAGCATCATGAAATGTTAAAGTAAATTAAAAATACACGCAGAAATCCAGTGCAATTCCTCAAAACTACTTGGAAAACATGATGAAAATTTTTGAAAGCTCATGAGAACGGGGATGGAAGTGGGAGGGTGGTTCAGGATGGGGGGACACACGTACAGCCATGGTTGATTCATGTGAATGTATGGCAAAAACCACTACAATATTGTAAAGTAATTAGTCTCCAATTAAAATAAATAAATTAATTTACAAAAAAAGATACCTTCATGAGAGTAGTAAAATTTTATAATGTTCCACATATACACAATGTCAATTATATACTTTTATCTTGATGCCTTGTATATGGTAGATTTCAATAAACATATGCTTAATTGAAAGGATGAAGAAATGAATTATTTTATTAGTATAAAATGAACTCAACCTCCATGCTAGTCCAATGGGGACTGTAAAACATTTTTAATGGCTACATACACAGTATTTTACCTTAGAAATTTGGATGTTTGTGTCCTTTAATTTTTTTTTTTATCATTTAGTAGCATGATAAAAATTTATGTGCAATAAGTATTATTTAGCTTTCTGTATTCTATAATTAGGCTGAGTCCTGAGACCCAAATTACTGGCTCATAAAGGAGGGAAATATTTTAAAGACTGCTGATACAGTCATGGTTCTCCCATCCCATCGCTCATGCAGAACAGGCCAAGCCTTCCGTGCCCCATTTGTGTTCATCTAAGGCTGCTCTGACCATAGTCATCAGCAGATATCTGGACACAGAGAGAAGATCAACAACAGTGTTGGCCAAAATGACCCCATTTCCTTTTTCTGGACCATTTCACACATGGACTATGCTTCACAAGAACCCTTAATATGGTAAGTTACCAAACGTAAAGAGATGTAGCAGAAATGCACACTCATTGGCAGTCTGTAGACTAGCCGATTGCTGGTGGTTATGTGTATCCATGGACCATCTAGTCAATGAAATACTCTTCATCTTTCCTTTGTGGGAAAAAAGTAAATATAATCCCCCTCCTTGCTTTAAAAAAAATTAATTATAACCTGATTAGTCAAAACATGCCCTTGAATAAGTTATCATTAACCACCTCCACCATTTTCCATTCTGGCAAATTAGAATCGACCAGAGTTGAGTATGCCCACCGCCCACCACAGACTGTTAGCTGAGCACCAAATGTGCTTGTTCACCAAATGCCTTGCTCATTAAGGGTGCCAGCCATCCTGGCTAGCTAGGGCTGCCAAGGAAGGCTGCATGGTGGCGGTGTGAAAGACATTTGAATTGAACTGGATATAGGAGAGACAATTATACATAACAGGCAAAAAGAATGGCAGGAACAAAAGTAGGTCAGAGAGATAAGAGCAGATGTTGCTCTAGGCGGGAGGGCTGGAAAAGGGATGACTTCAAACTAAGTGAACTGAGAAAAAAATGAGAAAAATCAGTGTGGGGCACGACTTCACTGGAAACGGTGGAGCTTTCAAACTGGTGGCCCATGGCCCCCTTCAGACCTATAAACATGTTTGTTTATCTCACATGATCATTTTTCATTTGAGGCAACTTCTAAAAATTGGGAGTTTTCACATTAGAAAGTCCTATCCGCCAACACTGGGCCCAGGTTTTCATGTGGCAATGACTGGTAGGCACTTGCTTTAGGTGGACAGACACTCCCAACCTTCCCCCCCACCAACCCACTCGTGACATGCTCAGTGTTGTCACCGGCCTGCTCTTGGAAGCAACTGTGTCCCTCACCGGTCTCTATCAGCACAGCCTCTGCTGGCAGGGATGGCATGATGGGCAGGAGTTCCAAACTACACTTTCCCACTCAGTGACCTTGGAGAACTTCTCTCCCCTTCTGGTCTCCAGGATGGCTATGGATACACGAAGATTCTTTGATTTCAACTGGAGTTGGGTCAATCCCACCAGTAACTTGCATTCATGGTGAATAGGGCTGGTCCCAAAAGGCATGAGCACCAGAAGTCAGTAGGATAACCATAGAGAGAGCAATGGGCCCTTAGACTGCTGGGAAAACTGGACAGACAGCTACATGTAAAAGAATGACATCAGAACACTTACTAACATCATGCTGCTGCTGCTGCTGCTGCTGCTGCTGCGTCGCTTCAGTCGTGTCCAACTCTGTGTGACCCCATAGATGGCAGCCCACCAGGCTCCTCCATCCCTGGGATTCTCCAGGCAAGAACACTGGAGTGGGTTGCCATTGCCTTCTCCGTATTAACACCATACACAAAGATAAACTCAAAATGGATTAAAGACTTAAATATAAAACTAAAAACTATGAAACACCTAGAGGAAAACATACATAGAAGCTTCAGGGACAAATCAAAGTAAGATCCTCTATGACCCACTCGTAGAGTAGCAGAAATGAAAACAAAAGTAAACAAATGGGACCCGATTAAACTTAAAAGCTTTTGCACAGCAAAGGAAACTATAAGCAAGGTGAAAAGACAAGCCTTAGAATGGAAGAAAATAATAGCAAATGAAACAACTGACAAAGGATTAATTTTCAAAATATACAAGCAGCTCATACAACTCAATACCAGAAAAACAAACAACCCAATCAAAAAGTGGGAAAAAGACCTAAACAGACATTTCTCCAAAGAAGACGTGCAGATGGCTAACAAACTCATGAAAACATGCTCAACATCGCTCATTATTCAGTTCAGTTCGGTTCAGTCACTCAGTCATGTCTGACTCTTTGCAACCCCATGGACTTGCAAACGCCAGACTTCCCTGTCCATCCACCAACTCCCAGAGCCTACTCAAACTCATGTCTATTGAGTTGGTGATGCCATCCAACCATCTCGTCCTCTGTCATCCCCTTGTCCTCCTGCCTTCAGTCTTTCTCAGCATCAGGGTCTTTTGCAATGAGTCAGCTCCTTGCATCATTATTAGAGAAATGCAAATCAAAACTACAATGAGATATCACCTCACACTCGTCAGAATTCAGATCAGTTCAGTTCAGTTCAGTCGCTCAGTTGTGTTCGACTCTCTGCGACCCCATGAATCGCAGTATACCAGGCCTCCCTGTCCATCACCATCTCCTGGAGTTCACTCAAACTCACATCCATAGAGTTGGTGATGCCATCCAGCCATCTCATCCTCTGTCGTCCCCTTCTCCTCCTGTCCCCAATCCCTTCCAGCACCAGAGTCTTTTCCAATGAGTCAACTCTTCGCATGAGGTGGCCAAAGTACTGGAGTTTCAGCTTTAGCATCATTCCTTCCAAAGAAATCCCAGGGCTGATCTCCTTCAGAATGGACTGGTTGGATCTCCTTGCAGTCCATCAGTCAAAGGCTTTGGTATAGTCAATAAAGCAGAAATAGATGTTTTCCTGGATCTCTCTTGCTTTTTCGATGATCCAGCAAATGTTGACGAAAAAGTTGGCTTAAAGCTCAACATTCAGAAAATGAAGATCATGGCAAACCGGTTAAAATGGCCATCATCAAAATGTCTACAAACAATAAATGCTGGAGAGGATGTAGAGAAAAGGCAACCCTCTTGCACTGTCAGTGAGAATGTAAATTGATACAGCCACTATGGAAGATAGTATGCTGCTGCTGCTGCTGCTAAGTCACTTCAGTCATGTCCGACTCTGTGCGACCCCATAGATGGCAGCCCAATAGGCTCCCCTATCCCTGGGATTCTCCAGGCAAGAACACTGGAGTGGGTTGCCATTTCCTTCTCCAGGAAGATAGTATGGAGATTCCTTAAAAACCTAGTAATAAAATGACCATATGACCCAGCAATCCAACCTATGCATACACCCCAAGGAAACCAAAATTGAAAAAGACACATATATTCCATCATTCATTCCAGCACTATTTACAACAGCTAGAGCATGGAAGCAAACTAGATGTCCATCAACAGATGAATAGATAAAGAATTTGTAAAGATAAAGATATAGAATTTATAAAGATAAAGAATTTACTCAGCCATAAAAAGGAACACATTTGAGTCAGTTCTAATGAGGTAGATGAACCTAGAACCTGTTATACAGAGTGAAGAAAGTCAGAAAGAGAAAGATAAATATCATATTTGCATATATATGGAATCTAGAAAAATGGTACTGAAGAATTTATTTACAGGGCAGCAATGGAGAAACAGACATAGAGAATAGACTTACGGACATGGGGAGAGGGGAGGAGAGGGTGAGATGTATGGAAAGAGTAACATGGAAACTTACATTACCATATGTAAAATAGATAGCCAACGGGAATTTGCTGTATGTCTCGGGGAACTCAAGCAGGGGCTCTGTATCAACCTAGAGGGATGGGATGGGGAGGGAGACGGGAGAGAGGTTCAAAAAGGAGGGGATATATGTATACCTATGGTTGATTCATGTTGAGGTTTGACAGAGAATAGCAAGTCTTTAAAGCAATTATCTTCAGTAAAAAAATTAATTAAAAAAGTAGTCTTCGGATCAATGTACAGCTGCATATATGCATCCTTTGGTCTCTAACAGGATTGAAAGAGCCACTGATCTTGCCCAACTACATCACACAAAGCAACCATCTTCTAAGGATCCTCTGGAGAAGGATCCAGTTTTCTTGATCTTCTTGCCTGGGATAGCCCATGGACAGAAGAGTCCATGGGGTTGCAAAGAGTTGGACATGACTTAGAGATGAAACCAAGGATCCTGTAGATGACTTGAAAGGGTATGACTGTAAAGAGTTTTCATGATCCACATATTCTGAAAAGAACCTGTGAGTCACATCTGCTTGAGAACAACCGTCCCAGACACCCCTCTCTCTTACCCTGTTGTACTTGAAGTTTGGTGTGTGAAGAGCTCAGAAGAGCAACAAAGGGGCTGCTGGCTTCCAGGCATGAATGAGCCCCCAGGATTGCAACTGTGTGTGATTTTGTAAAGCAAAGAAGCAGACAAATCATTAGCAAGAGTAACTACCAAAAGTTCCCTAAAAATAGTCATTGATGAGCACCTACCAAAGTTCTCTGTGGAATCACAAAAGACTGAAAAACCCAGCTGAGTACTTCACCAGGAAGAAAGCTCAAGTGGAGAAGAGCCACCAGCTCAAAGTAGGTTTAATTATCCTTGCTTCATGCTAGGGTCCTCAAATGTGAGGCCCAGAGATTTGCATTTCTAAAATATTCCCAGGTGTTGTTGATGTTGCTTATCCAAGAATTGGACTTTGAGGACTACTGCCTTGTACAAGGAGAAGGCAATGGCACCTCACTTCAGTACTCTTGCCTGGAAAATCCCAGGGATGGAGGAGCCTGATAGGCTGCAGTCCATAGGGTCGCTTTCACTCTCACTTTTCACTTTCATGCATTGGAGAAGGAAATGGCAACCCACCCCAGTGTTCTTGCCTGGAGAATTCCAGGGATGGGGGAGCCTGGTGGGCTGCCATCTATGGGGTCACACAGAGTCGGACACGACTGAAATAACTGAGGAGCAGCAGCAGCAGCAGCAGCAGTAGCAGCACCCTTGTACAACGTGAATTAAACCAAACCCTGCACAGCAAGGAATCTGGTGGGTCTAGCCCACAGTGGGCCTCTAGTTGGACTTTACCCCCTGGGTCTAGCTTCCCTCATAACTCAGTTGGTAAGAATCTGCCTGCCATACAGGAGACCCCAGTTTGATTCCTGGGTCGGGAAAATCTGCTGGAGAAAGGATAGGCTACCCATTCCAGTATTCTTGGGCTTCCCTTGTGGCTCAGTTGGTGAAGAATCTGCCTGCCATGTGGGAGAACTTGGTTCGATCCCTGGGTTGGGAAGATCCTCTGGAGAAGAGCAAAGCTACTCACTCCAGTATTCTGGCCTGGAGAATTCCATGAACTGAATAGTCCATGGGGTTGCAAAGAGCTAGATACAACTGAATGACTTTCACTTTCACTTTCCCTGAAGCTATTTGGTACTTCCAGTCATAAGCAGTTAAAAGTCATGAACATGGCCGTCTCAAGGGATCTTGAAATTCAGGCAAGAAGATATAACAACTACAAGCTTTTGCTTGTATTTTTCTGTTAACCTGCAATTCCAAAATTATCCAGCATGCATATCTCAAATAAAATGGTGCTTTGCCAAGGGATGACTTCCCAAAATGCCATGACTTTCATAAGAAAACTTTCCAATCCTCCAATAGAAAAGAATCTTTCCCTCCCTGGAATTCCTCAGCCTGAACCTCCTCAGTGGCCATATCTTTTTATCTTGGAATCTTGGTACATGTGTACATACATTATATACCTTATATTTTTCACCTTCTGCATCCTAAAAGATGCTGGGTAATCAAGCCTGAGAGAGTAACCAGCATGTATCTTCTACAAAAACACAAAACAACCTCTGATTTAAGTGCCTGAAAAAAGAAAAACCTCATTAACCTATGGCTGAATATTGACATTACACTCTCAAAACCACATAGATACAGGCATGTATACACACACACACACATCTAAATGAAAAAACATGCTTTCCCAAAGGACCCCATCCTAAGAGACAATCTGAGAGGGAAAAAAGTAAGTAATTGGAAGCTTAATGTACAAAGCTGTTTTTGGAGGAATGTGGGTCTCAAAATGGAGGAAGTCTTTAATTTTCTCCTCTGCTTCTGCATCACAACTTCTATATGACTTCTATGCGTATTTTTGTACCTATATGAGGCTTGAGGAGTGTGTGTGTGCATATGTGTGTGTGTGTGTTCCTCTCTTTGGCTGTAAGTTCTGCTTTGTATTATGTTCATCTGCATTAAGTCTGTTTGGTGTGATTCTTACAGATGGCAGGAAAGGGTATTATTGAAATGACGTTTCTAATAGTCTGGACATCTTCCAGCACATAGAATCATAGTACCAAATTCTTTCATCTAATTAAGTTTGAAGATAATTTAGCTGATTGAGAGTTAGGGTAGAAAGAACTTCTCTAGACTAGGGAGCCAAAAATGGCACATGCTTTAAGTATCTCACCTCCTGCCACTTTTAGAAGTTATCATAAATTAATTTTGCTGATATATTTCTTGAAATATTCTTGAATTATCTACAGCAGAAACTTCATTAGGAAATTTATCCCTTCACTTCTAGTATGCTTATTATGAATGCAAACCTGCATAACCACCATATTTCTTTTTCTATTTTCATATCTTTTTGAGTAAACAATTTGCAAATTTCAGGGACAGTGATGAACAATGAAACATTTCTATAAGCAGTTCTAATTTCAAATTTTATTAGTGCCTCAATTAACTAATTCAAAGCCATACAACCCATTTAATAAATAATGATTGATGATTAGACTCACCTGCATACTATTACAAGCAATTCACTGCTTACTCTTTTTTTACAAACGAGATTGGTGACCACAGGGGAACAATAGGGAAATACATGGATACTGACCAGGTTGATTGCTGAACAAACTACTCAAGGTTTATACCAAATTGAGATATGTCTGTAATAGCATCTTGAGAACATGGAGGAAATGACTCCAGTTCCTTCCCACTAATCCAGGGAGCCCTTCCTCCTTAGGTTTACTTCTCATGCCCCTTGTAACCTCAGTTCTTCCACCTAATATGCACTAAACGTGTGTTTATAGGGATGAATGCAAAACCCACACTGATCCTAAACTTCTACTTTAGTATTTATGAAAACAAAAATGATGTAACCTTCTGTGTATTATAATCTTATAGAATTTGAATTTTTAGTTTATTTACTTAACCACTTAGATTTGTGGGTTCTCAAAACATTTGAATAGAGGAAAGCCTAGAAATGTCTGTTACTAGAGAAAAATAAAATCTTTCTTTTCAAACCATGGATATCTGAACATAATCAGATATCTTCGATTATCCAGATAATGCCATATTTGCTAAATGCAAGAGGAAAACTCAAGTAAGACAAGGAATCTCTCTACTCAAAATGTGTTATTAAGATTCAATTATATTACAGAATGTACTCCATCCCCAAAATATAGTTGATAGCATTTTTTAGGCAAATCCTTTATTTCTATACCAAAGCCATTCCATTTTTATTATCAAGTATTTTAAAAGCAATTATCTTTTAATATGATTCCAAAATTATTCTCAAAGCTAAAGTTAATACTGGTTGCTTTAGATATTTGATTTCTGAGTATGATTATTTAACTAACAGCTGTAAAGCCATAAGTTAATAGAAACTGGATAAAAATAGATGAAAAAGCATTATCAAAAGCTACTTTTCCTTAGCTATAGTTGCTTATACACGACCATGTTAACTGTGTTGATGTTCTAAAGACAGAAACACAAAATGTTTTACCAAATCTTTGTCTTACAACTTTAACTCCAGGTTTAATGTATTGAACTATTTATTCTACAGAGTGTTATTCTAACACTCTGTGATGGATGTCATTCAAATGGCAGAAGCTTACTGGGTAGTTAAAAGGATAAAATCAAGTAGTCATTCTACTAATCCCTTTACAAGGAAACAGCTTTCTGCATAAAAAGTGGAACTTATGTGGCCATTAGCAGATGCTACATCAAGCGACCAAAAATATACACATTTAAATTCTTAAGCACAATCTATGAACACTACACAGATGGTCTCCAAGAAACTGTACCTAAATTGATTACGATAAAAATGATCTGCTGCAATTGTTTCTGTCAAAAGGGAGAACAGAATTTGTCCCAGTGTGTCGCTCTGCCCACTCATGCAGAGAACCCAGCTGCTCGGACAGATGTTGCTCTAAGCACTTTATTTTAGGGTCATTAAAATGGTTACAGGGGTTAGTCATTCACTGTTTTATAAATCGTGCTTACTAGCTGAGCTCAACAGATGCTGGAAAACTTCTTGGTAGTTGATCAGAAACAAAGTTTCCCATCAGATCCCATGTACCCTGTGTTTATAGGCAGAAATTAGGAACAAATGGAAATGAATAGTTAAACAAAGAAGTGCGTACATAGCGTGGTGCATGTGATCCAGGAAGATATCTTTACCCAGCTCTATTCATAAGGCTGAAGCTTGCCTTGTAGCCTCCTCTAGCTGGCAGGGAAAAGCTATCTTCAAGGCATGCATGTATTTATTTTATTTAAGAAATCTGAGGTCTTAGATTAATATTGTATACTTATATTAAAAAAAAAATCAACCCAGCCAGGTCTGTGATATTGACCTTAGAAATGTGTCACACAAAAGGTGTCCAACAACAATAGATCTTCTTCATCCTTCTGGGAGAACACTCTTCTTTAGAAGATTGTTTCCAAGTCTGAGAATGTTTTTTTGACTCTCTCCAGGGGCTTCCCTGATGGTTCAGACAGTAAAGAATCTGCCTGCAATGCAGGAGACCCATGTTCAATCCCTTGGTCAGAAAGATCCCCTGGAGAAGGGAATGGCTACCTACTCCAGTATTCTTGCCTAGAGAATTCCATGGTCAGAGGATCCTGGTGGGCTACAGTCCGTGGGGTTTCAAAAAGTTGGACACAGCTGAGCAACTTTCACTTTTCATTAGAGATGATGGTATTTCCTTTAAGCTCTGATTTTACATCATGATGTATTAAGATGGCACATCTTAATACAGAAAAAGCAGGAATGTCAGCAGAACCCAGGAATATATAACAAAACCCCAGGAAAATCTGCAGAATCCATATGAAATTATAGGCATGCATACAGTTCTGTGAAGATATTCATGTATAATTATATGTGATCCATGTTGATAGTGGTTTAAACTATTACTATGACTGCACTGAGAGCATCTAGGTTGCAGAACTGGCAAACAATAATGATAGAAATTTACAGTGATGGATGGAAACAATAAGCTCTTATTAAACAGGAAATTCAGAAATTCCAAGGAGAGGATACCACTTTCTTATGACCATGAGATGAAAACAAATGAGAAGAGATGAATTATGAGAGGAGATGAAATAGGAAAGGGGAGACCACATGTGCAAGGCTGTGAGCTACTCCAGAGAGGGGGTGTCTTAAAGTTGATGGAGTTGGAATGAATGTGAAATTAGCCTGATTTTCACAAAAAGAGGGTCAGGCAAGGACTTCAGCTACTTAAAAACATTCAAGGCTCTTTAAAGAGTTAAGGTCAAGAAATCAATGTAAGGAAATAAAAGTCCAGCTTTAGAGTGGAGGCAGGTCAGTTGTTTGCGGAACCTAAAGCTTGTGCATGTAATTGGGTTCTATAAAAAACAGAATACAATTTTCTAAAAGCACCCCATGAAGAGTCCATGGTTGTTTCCCATTCACCAAGGCTGTGTAAATCACTGCAGATGGTGATTGCAGCCATGAAATTAAAAGACGCTTACTCCTTGGAAGGAAAGTTATGACCAACCTAGATAGCATATTCAAAAGCAGAGACATTACTTTGCCAACAAAGGTCTGTCTAGTCAAGGCTATGGTTTTTCCTGTGGTCATGTATGGATGTGAGAGTTGGACTGTGAAGAAAGCTGAGTGCTGAAGAATTGATGGTTTTGAACTGTGGTGTTGGAGAAGACTCTTGAGAGTCCCTTGGACTGCAAAGAGATCCAACCAGTCCATTCTAAAGGAGATCAGTCCTGGGATTTCTTTGGAAGGAATGATGCAAAAGCTGAAACTCCAATACTTTGGCCACCTCAAGAGAAGAGTTGACTCATTGGAAAAGACTCTGATGCTGGGAGGGATTGGGGGCAGGAGGAGAAGGGGATGACAGAGGATGAGATGGCTGGATGGCATCACCGACTCGATGGACATGAGTTTGAGTGAACTCCGGGAGTTGGTGGTGGACAGGGAGGCCTGGTGTGCTGCAATTCATGGTGTCGCAAAGAGTCGGACACGACTGAGCAACTGAAATGAACTGAACTGAAGACTGTGTTTAAGTATCATCAAGACACCAAAAGAGAATAACTTAGCTGTAGGATTGATGTTTCATGATCAGTTTTCGAGATGAGTTTGTCCCTTATTAGGTACCTTGTTCAAACTTTTGATTCTATAGAAAAAAAAAAAATACAGAGAGATCAAAAGCAATAGTTTACCACAACTGAAATCTTGAAATAGTACAACTATCTCCACCAAAATAATGCATTTTATTGGAATAAGGTTGCCACAATTCAGGGGCTTTGTCTTAAACTTATGCTTGCTTTAAATTAGGACCTACTGCTATCTGTCTTGTCCACATTTCTCAGCAACATATTGAGACCCTGCAGGCAATTCATTACAAATGGTGCATGTTAGAGTTGGTGACACACTGTTCAAATCTTTCTTCTATGCATCTACTTTCTACTCCCATAAAAGATCTGCATTTCCCTGGTTTATAAACCCTGCAAGGGCTGAAATAGCATTAAATAAGCCTTCTTTTATAAGAGGAAAATAACAGCAAAAAAAAAAAAAAAAAGCCCAAATATAAAGTATTAATAGTGTCTTTGCCACTCTGACTCTGGGGAAGCTGTTTCCTTATACTGCTTGTTTTTGGTTCCCTCGGCTTTAATTAGTTTTTCTGTGCATTATAATCCCATTGAATCACACAGTTGATTTGGCTCTTCGCGGTTTATGCTACACCTTTGTGTATAGTAAATCACTGTACTTGCACAATGTTTTAAAAATAAATTTGGAGGTGGGAAGAAGCAAAAACTGTTGGTAAATTTGATATGTTAAGGGAAATATTCTTTAACTAGTTTCGTGGTATTCTTCTTCAGTCATACAGGCCTGAATTTAAACTCCTTGACTTTGAGTTTCTTTACACAATAAAGAAGCTGGATTCACTAAGGAGTAATGCCAGCTTGTACTGAGCAGCTATTATTATGGTCTTTTTTAGAAGATGAAACTTTCATATAATGGATATCTCAAGTAAACTTTTAGATAGGGGACATATGCTGAGCTATTTCTGAAACACTAGTAAAGAAACATGAAAAAAATGTATTGAAATATGTCATTAGTGAGATTAAAATCTGTGATCAATATGATGTCTTAGAGTTACCAGCTCCCATTCATAGCTACCTTAGACGTGGTTATTCTTTCTCTGAACACAATAGGTGTAACATGCATGTGGCACCTAGGTATGCCCCACATCCTCATTGAATTGTGAATTCCCTAAAGTCAGGGGCTTTACTTTCCTCTGTGTCTCCTATAGATACAGCAGTTTCTCTTACCCAGTAGGTGCTCAATCAACGACAAAGGGTAAACAGAAAAGGTAAGTGCAACTTTTACTTTAGAGGGAACCATGGGGCCATGATGGTCACTGGAAAAAAATTAAACTAATAATAATAATATACAGAGGCAAAGCTCTGGTTAAGTGAGTGAGTGAGTGTTGTTCAGTCGTGTCTGTCTTTTTGTGACCCCATAGACTGTAGCTCACCAGCCTCCCCTGTCCATGGAATTCTCTAGGCAAGAATACTGGAGTGGGTAGCCATTCCCTTCTGCAGGGGATCTTCCCGACCCAGGGATTGAACTCAGGTCTTGCATGGCAGGCAGTCTCTTTACTGTCTGAGCCACCAGGGAAGCTCTGAGTTTAAGTGTGTGGCCCATATTCCAGGAAATTTGGTGGTACAAGAGCAAGCATGCAGACAAGGGCAAGCATTCAGACAGTACAACTGAAACTGTGTTAAACAACCTGGAGGCATGGGGTGGAGAGGAAGGTGGAAGGGGCTTCAGGATGCAGGGGACACCTGTACACCTATGGCAGATTCATGCTGATGAATGGTAAAAACCATCACAAGATTGCAAAGTAATTGTCCTCTGATCAAAATGAATTAATTAATTAAAAATAATTTTTTTTAATGAGTTAGAAAATTTGAAGGTAAAGGGATGACATTCAGATAAAATTCCCATCATATGCTGTGGGGACAGAATCACCACGACTGATTATTAGGATGAGGGTCAGTCTCAATCATCTCAGACTGCTGGTTCACCAGCTGTTTATCTTTGGGAAGGCTTACCTGAAGTCTGGAGGTGATTCTGTTGGCCCTAACCTTGTGGTCCTTCAGCTCATTAAGATGGTGGAAAAATGGTTTCTCTGGTCTTCTTTGAAGATGAGGATGATGTCTTTTGGTGCCGGGAAGATTTTTTAACCTCCTGTAGAGTTGATAAGTGAAGTGATTTGGGGGATCCAGCAGTTTTGGAAAATCAAACTGTACAGATGATTGAAGAGATTAGAGAATCAAAAAAAAAAAGATCTGTCTTTATTTCTAGGATAATTTATTTCAGTTCCGTTCAGTCGCTCAGTCGTGTCCAACTCTTTGCGACCCCATGAACCGCAGCATGCCAGGCCTTCCTGTCCATCACCAAGTCCCAGAGCTTGTGCAAACTCATGTCCATTGAGTCAGTGATGCCATCCAGCCATCTCATCTTCTGTCGTCCCCTTCTCCTCCTGCCCCCAATCCCTCCCAGCATCAGGGTCTTTTAAATGAATCAGTTCTTTGCATCAGGTGGCCAAAGTATTGGAATTTCCACTTCAGCATTAATCCTTCCAATGAATATTCAGGACTGATTTCTTTTAGGATGGACTGGTTGGATCTCCTTGCAGACCAAGGGACTGTCAAGAGTCTTCTCCAGTACCAGAGTTCAAAAGCATAATAATTTATTGTGTGCTTTATATTTCAGATTGGAGACAAAAAAATAGGCTATGAACTCATCAGTGCTTGAAGCATTTTTATCATTGGTTGCACTATAAACTTCTTTTCTGCTCTGTTCTCATCTTTTTTCTTTCCTTTTGTTTCTTTCTTTCTTACCTTTGTTTTTCTTTCTTTCTCTCTCCTCTTTTTATACCATGAGTTCTCTATATCTATCTCTTTTGCTCTTTCTTTTCTTGGAAATCTGTTTAGAGGATTTAGAATTTGCAACAAGAACAGAGGAAAATTTAATTCAAATATGTAGCTTTACTGAGCTTATGAAAATTCTGCTCAGAGGTCACTTTCCTATGACGCAATAGTGGTGGTGGTGGTGGTTTAGTCGCTAAGTAGTGTCGACTCTTGTGATCCTGTGGGCTGTAGCCTGCCAGGCTCCTCTGTCCATGGGATTCTCCAGGCGGGAATACTGCAGTGGGTTGCCATTTCCTTCTCCAGAGGATCTTCCCAACTCAGGAATTGAACCTGGGTTTCTGCATTGCAGGCAGATTCTTTACCAACTGAGCTATGAGGGAAGCCCCACAATAGTGGTAGAAATCAAAAATACTGGGAGAAAATGCTTTAGATTTTTTTTTATATAAAACAAAACAAAACTTTGAAACAGTAAAGTAACAAATTCACTGAAATAGGGACAAACATGACAGATTAGATTTACCTTACAATCAGGTTGAATCACATAGTATTTTAAGTGTATATTTTTGGGGGACTGTCCAATGTTTCTTAGAAAGTTAATTATGCGTTTCTTGAAGATAGAAAGTATATTTTTATATTTTCACACAGGACAAGTTATAGAATTATTGTCAATGTTAGTTTTAAATTGCGTATTGTAACGACCTATGTGTCATAGTTTCTAAACCATGTGCTTTTTTGTCTCAGCCACAAGCCTCAATATACAGCAACCCGGCAATGTTCCTGTGCACAACAGAGAAGAAAATGGTCCCCTTAACATCCCTTCATTGTTCATGGATACAAAGTATTTTGGAATACTGGTTGGCAAGCAAGCTTCTCTTTTATGGCATATTTACTTTATAGATCTTTTAATGTAGTGAAAACAGACATGTGACAATGTCCCCCACAAGGTCACAAATTTCAGTAATACTGTGGATGGTACTAAGCTTGCCCACAGTCAAGTCATATAATTTTTTAATGATATTTTGAAGTAAAATCATGAAGACAAAGTTTCAAAGTTTTAAAGTGATAAGTGAATATACATGTGATAAGTAATAAAATAAATGGGACAGAAATAAAATGAAGAGGACAGAAACTGTATGGTATTCATAGCTTAAAACAGATTTTAATTTTTTCTAAGCAGATACAGAAAACAATTTACAAAGCCCATCACCAGAGGCTTACCATTGTTAATATTACATTGTATTTTTACAAACCCTGTGTCAGAAGACACATTAGCATAAGACTCAGAACGAAGCAGCCCATTTCTCTGATCCCTGAAGAGTTTAGGGATTGACAACTCGAGACAGATGGCCTGTTGTAAAGGCTCCAGTCTGAGGCCAGAACCTCTATGTGGGTGAAGACTCTCCTTGCCAAACTTCATCTTGCTTTCCCAAGATGCACCTGAACAGTCTCTCCACTGGAGGAGGTTTGATAGCAGCTCCTGGGGGTTATGGGTGGAGGACAGACGTGAGCCTGGCATAGTGACCTTGAGTGAGACCTGGGGACAGACTTGGATGGGACGCTAATATTCCAGTGGGCTGAGTGTTGGCTGCGTCTGGTAGGCATGGCTGGGGGCACTGCAGCTTCTGTTTCTTTGGCACAAACACATGCTAGTCTTGTTCTCTGCTTCAGTGTTTCTTTTTCCATTAATCACAAAAGATTTGAGAAGTCTTATTTGCTTTTTTTTATTTTCATTTTTTAAATTTGATGGCTGATAATGTAAAGAGGGGACTGTGACATGAGATATAAAAATGAATAGCAGAGTCAAGTCAGAAATATGGTCAAATTCAATGATTTATGTAATTCTTTCTTCATAATATAAAATAAGAATCTAGGAAAGTTCTGTACATCTACCTACATATACATCTATATATCTATCTATATGCTGCTGCTGCTAAGTCATTTCAGTTGTATCCGACTCTGTGCGACCCCATAGATGGAAGCCCACCAGGCTCCCCCATCCCTGGGATTCTGCAGGCAAGAATACTGGAGTGGGTTGCCATTTCTTTCTCCAATGCATGAAAGTAAAAAGTGAAAGTGAAGTCGCTCAGTCATGCCCGACTCTTAGCGACCCCATGGACTACAGCCTACCAGGCTCTTCCATCCATGAGATTTTCCAGGCAAGAGTACTGGAGTGGGGTGCCATTGCTTTCTCCAATCTATCTATATAGAGAAATACAAAAAAGCGTCTCATGTCTTTTAAGGAAACTGTAACAAAGACTTGTTGGGAATTGGCATCAGTCTCTAGACTTTCTTAGGGGGTGGTTGAGGTAGGTAGATGATTAAGCAATAACCAAGAAATAAAGGTGATTCCTATGCTTAAACAAGGTGATGTATGTGAATCATTTACAACACTGCTCAGCCATTGTAAACTCTCAATAACTGGCTGAATAACCATACACTCCACTTCAACTCGAAGAAATAACCAGGCAATACTGTGTGTCTGTACATTCGTGCTTGCTGTTTGCTGTGCTCAGAATGTCCCCTCTTCTACTATCCACTTAACTAACACCCACTCTTATTCAGAGAAAGTCATTCCCGACTTCCCAAGTCCCAGTCTTCAATATGCACAAACCTTCACAACTTAAATCTTTCTCTCGATTCTAGTGGTCAAAGCATTGCATTCTCTGTGGTTTTAGTTATTTTTTAGCCAGTTATACTTAAGTTTGTATTCAGTTCAAGATAGGATTAAATTTTCCCCCCATATTTCCAGCTGTTTCAGCACCATTTGTTAAAATACATTTTATTGTACAAATAATGCATTTATTCTAGCTAAACATAGAAGAAAAAAAAATGATGTGTGGATATCCATCAGTCTGTGTTATTTACTATTTTATTTGGGTTTCTTTTATATTTATGAATATAACTGCTGCTGCTACTGCTAAGTCGCTTCAGTCATGTACGACTCTGTGTGACCCCATAGACGGCAGCCCACCAGTGTCCCCCGTCGCTGGGCAAGAACACTGGAGTGGGTTGCCATGTCCTTCTCCAATGCATGAAAGTGAAAACTGAAAGTGAAGTCGGTCAGTCGTGTCCGACTTCGCGACCCCATGGACTGCAGCCTACCAACCTCCTCCATTCATGGGATTTTCCAGGCAAGAGTACTGGAGTGGGTTGCCGTTGAATATAACTATATCTTTCTTAATTTCATGCTTTCTCTCTATCTTTCATAAGACTCCAATTTCTTTGATTATAAATAAAGGCAGCTTAATATTTGTGAAATAAGAATGCATCTCAAAATTGTTTTAAATAATTTTAATAATTGTTTTAAATAAACAATAAGCAAAACCTTTTTGAAGTCCACACAGAACAAGCTGTGGTTTATTCTGGCTAGACCACTGGACCACATGTATTTAGCCATGTGTAAAGACATTACCAAAGATACTACAGAAGGTAAAAAATAATACAGAATTAGTATGAACAATTTATGTCAAATTAACAAATTAAATAAAATGCAAAAAATTCCTTCAAGGACACTAATTTTAAAAAAAGTAACCTGAGTAGAAATAGAAAAACTAAGTAGACTTTTATTAATTAAAGCAATTGTATTCATAATTAAAACTCTTCTGAAAAAGAAAAATGCTTGACCAGATGGCATCTTGGTGAATTCCATCCAAAATTTAAGGAAGAAATAATTGCTGTGCAACAAAATTTCTTTCATTATAAAAAAGGAGGAGGAAACACTTCCCACCTAATTTTATGAAGCCAGAATTATCTTGTATAAAAACTAGACTAAGTCACTACAAGAACCAAACAATTCATTTTGTACAGATACCACAAATTTAACAAAATATTGCCAAATTAAGTACAGAAACTCACAATGTCATGGGTAAATGAGATTTATCAAAGAAATGCAGGGTTGGTTTAACATCAAGAAATCAGTCAGCACTATGCAACACGTTAGTAGAATAAAGAAGTATGTGATCATTTCAATAGATACAAAAATGTATTTGACACAGTTCAGCACCAAGGGAAACCTACAAACAAATCAGCAATGAAATCAACTCTGTAAAGTGGGTTCTGCAATGACAAAGGGAGAAGCAGAAATTAGACAACAGAATGGAAAAGTAGGTAAAACATGGAAGGTGAGAGAGTCAGGGACAAGGAAAGGAGTGTAGTGAAAGTGAAAGAGAAATCAGAGTTGAACAAGTGACAAGGAAAAACTAGAGAGATAAAATGTGAGAGTGAGAGAGAAAAGTGAGAAAATAATGCTAAAGGAGAATAAGAGGCACACAAGCAATCTGAAGACTCTGAGTAGGATAGCCATGCTGTTGTTATTGTTGAGTCGCTCAGTTGTGTCTGACTCTTTGGGAACCCATGGACTGTAGCCCGCCAGGCCCCTCTGTCCATGGGAATTCCTAAGCAAGGATACTGGAATGGGTTGCCATTACCTCCTCCAGGGGATCCTCCCTACCCAGGGATCAAACTTGCTTCTGCTGCATTGGCAGATAGTTTTTCTTTTTCTTTTCTTTCTTTTTTTTTTTACCACTGAGCTGACCAGGGAATCCTATGAATATTCTTAGGAATTTTCATTTTCATTTAATAAAAATGCATTTCATAGTATACCATTTATCCATCACTGTAATTGGAAAGTAAGGTGCTGACTGTTTATATTTTCTAATATATAATTTCCTAGATGCCACTATCCCGATAAAACTCTCCCTGGCTGATACAGCCTAGTGCAGTATTTCTCAAAGTGTGGCCTCCAAACATTTGCAGCAGAACCAGTAGGTTGCAGTGGTTACAGGGCAAGGTCTGCATGCCCCATCCAATATATCCTAACTCAGAATCCCTGAGCTGAACCTAAGGATTTAAATTTTAACATTCACCCCATGTGATTCCAATGCACACCATCTAGAGAAGCAATTTAAATGATTTCCTTCAACGATTTCTGCAGTCTGAACTACTTGTTGTTATTCAGTTGCTAAGTGTGTCCGACTCTTTGTGACTCCATGGACTGTAGCACACCAGGCTTCTCTATCCTCCACTATCTCCTTCTGTTTGCTCAAATTCATGACCATTGAGTCAGTGATGCCATCCAACCATCTCATCTTTTGCTGCCCCTTCTGCTTTTGTCTTCAATTCTTCCCAGCATCAGAGTCTTTTCCAACGAGTTGGCCCTTTGCATAAGACATCCAAAGTATTGGAGCTTCAACTTCAGCAACAGTCCTTCCAATGAATACTCAGGGTTTATTTTCTTTAGGTTTGACTGATTTGATCTCCCTGCAGTCCAAGGGACTCTCAAGAGTTTTCTCCAGCACCACAGTTCAAAAGCATCAATTCATCAATTCTTTGGCACTCAACCTTCTTGACGGTCCAACTCTCACATTTGTACATGACTATTGGAAAACCCACAGCTTTGACTATAAGTTACTTGACTGGTAAGTTACACAAAGATTTCACTGGGAAGTTAAACTCCAGGCATTAATCCATGAGCAGGTTCACTGCAGGACTGTCTCTATGCCTGCCTGGATATCCTCCCATCTTCTAAGATGTTTCTTCAGCATCATCTGCTGCACAAATCCAGCCCAGAAAAGTCATTTCTCCTCTGATCTGTGATATTGTTGCTGCTGAAAATATTGTTATAATATTTTATAAGGTATATTTATGTAATTAAAATTATACTGTGCTGTGCTTGTCACTCAGGCTTCTCTGTCCTTGGGGATTTTCCAGGCAAGAATACTGCAGTGGGTTGCCATGTCCTCCTCCAGGAGATCTTCCCAACCCAGGGATAGAACCCAGGTCTCCCACTTTGCAGGCATATTCTTTACCATCTGAGCCACTAGGGAAGCCCTATAATTATATTATACATTATATAACATATATATAATATTGTAATATAATGATATTGCTGATATTTATATTATTAGTGTTGTTCTCCAACTCCATTGCAGACACGAGTCAGATCTGGTTATAGTGTTGTTTGCATTGATTTCATTTCAGTTCAGTTCAGTCACTCAGTCGTGTCCGACTCTTTGCGACCCCATGAATCGCAGCACGCCAGGCCTCCCTGTTCATCACCATCTCTTGGAGTTCACTCAGACTCATGTCAATCGAGTCCATGATGCCATCCAGCCATCTCATCCTCGGTCGTCCCCTTCTCCTCCTGCCCCCAATCCCTCCCAGCATCAGAGTCTTTTCCAATGAGTCAACTCTTTGCATGAGGTGGTCAGAGTACTGGAGTTTCAGCTTTAGCATCATTCCTTCCAAAGAAACCCCAGGGCTGATCTCCTTCAGAATGGACTGGTTGGATCTCCTTGCAGTCCAAGGGACTCTCAAGAGTCTTCTCCAACACCACAGTTTGAAAGCATCAATTCTTCAATTGCATTGATTTGCTCTCTCCGAATACACGGAAGAACTGTACAAAAAAGATCTTCACGACTAAGATAATCACGATCATGTGATCACTCACCTAGAGCCAGACATCCTGGAATGTGAAGCCAAGTGGGCCTTAGAAAGCATCACTATGAACAAAGCTAGTGGAGGTGATGGAATTCCAGTTGAGCTCTTTCAAATCCTGAAAGATGATGCTGTGAAAGTGCTGCACTCAATATGCCAGTAAATTTGGAAAACTCAGGAGTGGCCACAGGACTGGAAAAGGTCAGTTTTCATTCCAATCCCAAAGAAAGGCAATGCCAAAGAATGCTCAAACTACTGCACAGTTGCACTCATCTCACGTGGTAGTAAAGTAATGCTCAAAATTCTCCAGGCCAGGCTTCAGCAATATGTAAATTGTGAACTTCCAGATGGTCAAGCTGGTTTTAGAAAAGGCAGAGGAACCAGAGATCAAATTGCCAACATCCGCTGGATCATGGAAAAAGCAAGAGAGTTCCAGAAAAACATCTACTTCTGCGTTATTAATTATGTCATAGCCTTTGACTGTGTGGATCACAATAAACTGTGGAAAATTCTGAAAGAGATGGGAATACCAGACCACCTGACCTGCCTCTTGAGAAACCTGTATGCAGGTCAGGAAGCAACAGTTACAAGTGGATGTGGACCAACAGACTGGTTCCAAATAGAAAAAGGAATACATCAAGGCTGTATATTGTCACTCTGCTTATTTAACTTAGATGCAGAGTACATCAAGAGAAATGCTGGACTGGAAGAAACACAAGCTGGAATCAAGATTGCCGGGAGAAATATCAATAACCTTAGATACGCAGATGACACCACCCTTATGGCAGAAAGTGAAGAGGAGCTAAAAAACCTCTTGATTAAAGTGAAAGAGCAGAGTGAAAAAGTTGGCTTAAAGTTCAACATTAACAAAACTAAGATCATGGCATCTGGTCCCATCACTTCATGGGAAATAGATGGAGAAACAGTGGATACAGTGTCAGACTTTATTTTTGGGGGCTCCAAAATCGCTGCAGATGGTGATTGCAGCCATGAAATTAAAAGATGCTTACTCCTTGGAAGGAAAGTTATGATCAACCTAGATAGCATATTGAAAAGCAGAGACATTACTTTGCCAACAAAGGCCCATCTAGTCAAGGCTATAATTTTTCCAGTGGTCATGTATAGATGTGAAAGTTGGACTGTGAAGAAAGCTGAGCATCGAAGAATTGATGGTTTTGAACTGTGGTGTTGGAGAAGACTCTTGAGAGTCCCTTGGACTGCAAGGAGATCCAAGGGACCTCCATTCTAAAGGAGATCAGTCCTGGGTGTTCATTGGAAGGATTGATGCTGAAGCTGAAACTCCAGTACTTTGCCCACCTTATGCAAAGAGTTGACTCACAAAAGATTCTGATGCTGGGAGGAATTGGGGGCAGGAGGAGAAGGGGACGACAGAGGATCAGATGCCTGGATGGCATCACCGACTCGATGGACATGAGTTTGGGTGAACTCTGGGAATTGGTGTTGGACAGGGAGGCCTGGCATGCTGTGATTCATGGGGTCGCAAAGAGTCGGACACGACTGAGTGACTGAACTGAATTGAAGTGAACTGAAGCTCTCTGGAGGATCCTGCAACACAGGAAGTTAGCCCTGCTGATCTGTGTGTGCTCACCTCCCTGTACAACATCAGTAGTTGGAACCAGCTTATTGATGGTGGCAAATAGCAGATCATCTGTGGGAATTGTTAGCCCTTCTGTTTTTAGCAAGTTGGTTATATTTGATTTAGTTCACCAAGGCTCTCCACCCAGACACTTGGCATTTGTCTGAAGCATCTCTTCTTTGCCCCAATCATGTAGATTTTAAATTCTCAAATATCTTGCAAAGCCATCCTCAACATGCCATCTCCATGCAGGTGCCTCTCTCCAGCCCTCATTATCTCTCACTAGAATTGCAGGATTCTACCTCCTCTCAGCCTCCAATCCCTCCGACCTCCTTCCAGCTAATTCTATCTGTGCTATAGTCACAAAAGGTATCTTTCAAAAATATTTGTAGGGTGAAGTCCCTCCCCTGTTTAAAGCTCTAGATATACTCCCACATCTCTGTGTTACAGATGACTGGTTCCTGCTCAATACTGAAGATTTGTGTCCTGATTCCACAGTTCCAGTTTACTTACCATGCCCTGGTATTACGGCATTAGGAGCTCATCTCTGGGATGAAAAAGGAAACTGAGTTTGAGTTGTACTTCCATTATTCTTTAGCTGTTTGACTGGAACAAGATATTTAGTTCTCAAACCTCAGTTTTATCACATACAATGTGGGGAAAACAACTCTACCTGTCTCATGAGGTTTTCAAAAGGAATATTTGAAATCATGCCTGTAAAGGGTTCATCCTGGCACCTGGTGTGTAACTAGTGCTGAATAGATACTGGTTATTAGTATTATTCTTGTCTTTGTGTCTGAATGAAATTCCTTCTGGGCGTCCCCATTGACTCAGTGGTAAAGGTTAGATCCTTGGGTCAGGAAGATCCCCTGGAGAAGGAAATGGCAATATGCTCCAGTATTCTTGCCTGGAAAATTCCATGGACAGAGGAGTCTGGTGGGCCACAGTCCATGGGGTTGCAAAGAGTCGGACACAACTGATCACTCACACAGGCAATTCCTTCTGGTTAGAAAAAGCAAGAGATTTCCAGAAAAGCATCTACTTTTGCTTTATTGATTACACCAAAGCCTTTGACTGTGAATCACAACAAACTGGAAAATTCTTAAGGAGATGGAAATACCAGAGTACCTGACCTGCCTTCTGAGAAATCTGTATGCAAGAAGCATACAAGCTATTGTCAAGAAGCAACAGCTAGAACTGGACATGGAGCAATAGACTGGTTCCAAATCGGGAAAGGAGTATGTCAAGGCTGTATATTGTCACTCTGCTTATTTAACTTATATGCAGAGTACATCATGCAAAGTGTTGGGCTTGATGAAGCACAAGCTAGGATCAAGATTGCTGGGAGAAATATCAATAACCTCAGTTATGCAGATGACACCAACCTTATGGCAGAAAGTGAAGAAGAACTAAAGAGCCTTTTGATGAAAGTGAAAGGGGAGAATGACAGAGTTGGCTTAAAACTCAACATTCAGAAAACTAAGATCATGGCATCTGGTCCCATCACTTCATGGCAAATAGATGGGGAAACAATGGATACAGTGAGAGACTTTATTGTTTTGTGCTCCAAAATCAGTGCAGATGGTGACTGTAGCCATGAAATTAAAAGATGCTTGCTTCTTGAAAGAAAAGCTATGAGCAACCTAGACAGCATAGTAAAAAGCAGAGATATTACCAACAAAGGTCTGTCTAGTCAAAGCTATGGTTTTTCCAGTAGTCATGTATGGATGTGAGAGTTGGGCTATAAAGAAAGCTGAAGAATAGATGCTTTTAAACAGTGGTGTTGGAGGGAACTCTTGAAAGTCCCTTGGACTGCAAGGAGATCCAACCAGTCAATCCTAAAGGAAATCATTCCTGAATATTCATTGGAAGAACTGAAGTTGAAGCTGAAACTCCAGTACTTTGGCCACCTGATGCAAAGAGCTGACTCATTTGAAAAGATTTTAATACTAGGAAATATTGAAGGTGGGAGGAGAAGGGGACGACAGAAGATGAAATGGGTGGATGGCATCACTGACGCAATGGACATGAGTTTGAGTAAGCTCTGGGAGTTGGTGATGGACAGGGAAGCCTGGCATGCTGCAGTCCATGGGGTCACAAAGAGTCGGACACGACTGAGTGACTGAACTATATAGAATGACCTTTCTATCCTTGTGTAGCCCGAAAACTTCCACTTTTTGTCTGTATTCAGCTTCTACCCACTGGACTCCTATTTTCTCTGGAACACTTATTGATCAGTCCGTCTCAGCTGCCTAAATCTCAGCTGCTTATCTTTAGTGGTCAATTACCTAACTCAGTACGTGTAACTGAGTTAAAATATATTCATCTCCTGATAAACAGCAAGGGAAGGGCCCCACTGTGCTTACTTCTGTATGTACAGAGACTACAGTGTTATGATCTTCCATCATCAGTTAGTTGGTTGAAAGAGTGAATGAATCATTATGGAATTTTCACTTTATAGTTATCAAGCATCATTTCCATCTCTTTAAATATATTTACAGTAACTTTAAAACATAGGGGATTTTCAGAGCAGAGGAAAAATAATCATTTACTTCTTTCAAAATACAACTTAACTGGAGGGATGGATAAGCAGAGAGACAATAATCAGAGTGAAATTCTGCATATTCTCTAGTCCCTGTAGATTCCAAGTATCACCTCCATTGGGCCCCGAACTGTTGAGTACTATATCCCCATGTATGTTGTGGTGAAGATATCCTTACCCTGAGGATACAAGTGAGAATCATACCACAGTTCCAGATCAGAGGGACCTGCTATCCAGCTTGTGAAAGAGGCTCTTCCATAAGGCTCATCTTTGCAAGTGGAACACAGAAAACTGTGTTAAGCTTTTCTTATTGTAGGTTTTCTGGTATGTTGGACCACGACAATTTTGGGAACTGTGTTTACCACCCAGTTTGGGGCAATGTGTTAGGTTAAAAGACCTATTGTTTGTGACTTGGAAGCCTGGGTTTCCCAGGCCTTTGCAAGCAGGCAATCCTCTGAAAACAGCTTTTGTCTACTGCCACACTGCAATCACTTGCCTCATTGTTGAAATTCAGTTTGAGAAGAAAAAAAAAAAAAGAAAGAAAGAAAAGGAATTGTCATCTGCAGCTGCAGACTCCAAAACCTTCTGGAGCTCAAGATGCATTAGAGTTGCTAAAGCTGTTAGAAGAATCTTTGCTCATTGTTATTGGAGTTTTTCACCTTTGGTTCACTTCTTGAGTCTTCTTAGAACCCATGGGCATTATGCACTTTGTGGTCCAAGCCACAGCACAGGATCCATTATTTGAAGCCACGAAGCAGATTTTAAAAAATAAATCCAGCCCAAGTTTATCAAATGACTGCTTGCTCCCTTATAAATGGTTTAACATTTTAGCAAATAACTGGATTTCATATGGGCTTTGGAAGACTATTCATGGATATCTCAGCAAAATAAGCACCAGCCAAAATACTTTAATTGTACATCAGATCCTTCTCCTCACTGTCACATTAATTGTAGATTTCCCTAATTGAGAATCTGTGGGTGGGTGTCTGCCCCGGAAGCCTCATACGTGTCAAGACATCTGGTTTGCCAACCATCACGCTGCCTTTCAGAGGCAACTAACTGCAAACACCACTTCTCCCTGGGACCTTCTGCTCGAAGCAGGGTTGCTTAGATCTGGAGTTCACTGGCTACGATGTCAGAGAAATGTGCAAAGAAGAGGTGTTAAGCTGAAGGTTCTAATGTTCGTAATACATTTTGGCTGTTGCAGGCCAAATATATGTTACACATATTATATTATATGTGTTATACTATACCACATGCAAGCTATGCCAATACATTTGGTAACTTTTTAAAATAATAATGTCAAAGGATGGAGTGCTTTATTGTATAGAATATGCCTGTCGAGTTGCAGAAAAACTAGTGTTTGGATGACTTGTTTAAAGGCACGCCGGGTCTCTCCATGTCCTCCACGTTGTGGAGTTGGCCAGGATGCCTGCAAATTTCAGGACACATGAGGACAATATTCAGTGAAGAGAAATTTATTTTTTAACTAAGAGACATTTAATTATTGAGTTAAAAATAAAATTTCAAACACTTAAAACTGTACTAATTTTCTGTTGCTCCATATGTATGACATTGGGCAAGTTATTTAATATTTTTTCTCCTCATTTCTTTCACCTGAAATGACCACTGTCTTTGAGGATAATCCTAAAAAAATAATTTAAACAGAAATTGTTATGGGATAAACTTCAATAGAGCCACTGCAATTGTGAATGCTCACCAAAAAAGTAGAATTCCCAACAAGTAAGCCTGATACCCTAAAAAAATGCAGAGCCCCACCAGATAGAGACATTAAAAAATGTCAGTGAAAGCACTGAAAAAGTAGGCTTTCCTGGTCTCTGTGGGTGTTCAAGGAAACCACTCTGGTACAGCTCTGCAGAGAGAAATTTAAACAGTGCATCACAGAGTGAGACGGATGACCTGCGGAATCTGATGCCAAAGCCAGCTAAAGCCTCAGTGTCATGCACACTGTTGCAGATAGCTTTTTCCTTCTGGTTCTGTAATTTTGACAATAAATTCCATGCAGCTGCATTTTCCCTGGCCAATTCTTCTCAAAAAAATGAAACTCAAGAAATGAATAAAAAATGTGATCAAATAGTACTCAGCAGTTAAAATTAACAAAGTGCTATATGCATCAGTAGCAATAATCTCTAAGCATGTTGCTTTAACTATACACACACACACACACATACAGAAAGAAAATGCATATGCCATTTTATCTCTTAAAATATCATCTCTTAAAATTTTTCAAACCTACAAAAATGTTTTTAAAATTTGCATGACAGATAGTAACCCTTTAAACACTTGCCTAGAAGCATAAACACCAAATGTATACTAGCGAACATCTCTAAGGGAGAAATCAAGGAAACCTGCAGTCCATAGGCACCTCACTATCTATGTAATGTTTATGAACACACACACACACAAATCCTCTGTAGCAAATAAGACAGAGGGTAGTTGTTTAATAAATTTTGAGTGATATATAGGTGCTCATTATTTTATTCCATGTTTGTTGAAATGTTTATAATAATTCATAAAGTTGATTAAGTAGCTCTTTAAGAAATGAAAAAAATCAAGTTTCACTTTAATTGCTAAAAGAAGTATGAAAAATTATTTTCTGGTCCATACTCTTTGCTACCAGCTGCCCCGTGATTGCAACACCCTGATCCATGGGTGCATTGACTTGAGGCTGCCCCTCTGACCTAGAGAGCATCTTATTCACTCAGAGGAAACTAGGTAAGTGTTTCTTTTGGATTCAAAGCTATAGTTTAGTGTGGCAGTCAAGATGCTTTGAGATGTAGTTCAAATCTCTTTGGACACCAAGCTTGTCAATTGTCAACACCTTTGACCTGCTCAGTCTCATGAAACCGGTCTCTGCCATCACAGACTCTCATGGATAACTCTGTGCCTTAGTCTGAAATACCAACTCTTTCATTTTTCTGTTTCCTGAGCCACCTGTTCAATGGCAGGACCATATTGTGCATTAGCCCTTCAGAAGAGACAAGGAAGGTGGGCTTTTCCACTTTGGTGCATCCTTTGTTGTACGAACACATGCAGGGTACTTAGCTAAGTACACTCCAGCTATCTGTTTACTCACACGTCTGTTCATCTACTCTCTCTGCTGTGAGGGTTTCAACAGGGCCCTTATTTATTCATTTGGTCATGAGCTGGCCTTATAATAATAGGTGATTATAAAATGCTGAGCAAAGTAATGTTTACATAAGATACTGATCAAGTTTTGTTACCTATTCAAAAGGTGAGGATGCTGGAGAGTTATCATTTTATACATCACCAACAGGTTTCAACGGAAAAACAAAAAGTGCGTTTGAATGAGTTTAAGCGCTCAGAACCACAGCGGGTACATCACGCATGTGGTGATGCGGAAATGCTAGTGCTCTTGGTCAGTCAGAGCCGTGTTGTCATTTGCACAGATCTGATTTTGCAATGCTTATCTGGAGCCCGGGTAAGCTTTAGGAGTCACTGCTCTTCCTCGCCGCACCTGAGCGTCCTGCTTAGCCATGGCGGTGTGAGAAGCAGTGATTCCAAGAGCAAGCTTTGGGGGCAAAACTGGGTGAGGCTGGGAAATCCTGGCCCTCCCCCAACTAAGCCTCAAACAGTCCAGCTGTGATGCTAACACTGAACTATTGGGATCATGCAAGCAAAAGTCCTAGACCAGTGTCACACTAAGTAGAGGATGAGGTAGCCAGACCCTGGGTCACTGAGTCCACCAGCAGCTGGTGAAGAGAACATCTTGCAGGTGTGGTTACCTCAGCTGTGGACAAGCTGACCTCAGGTGTATTAACTCATGTTAGCTCAGCTGTGGACAAGTTGCCTCCAGGTGTGTTACCTCAGCTGCAGACAAGCTGACCTCAGGTGTGTTACCTCAGGTGTGTTACCTCAGCTGCAGACAAGCTGACCTCGGGTGTGTTACCTCAGGTGTGTTACCTCAGCTGCAGACAAGCTGACCTCGGGTGTGTTACCTCAGGTGTGGACAAGCTGACCTCAGGTGTGTTACCTCAGGTGTGTTACCTCAGGTGTGGACAAGCTGACCTCAGGTGTATTAACTCATGTTAGCTCAGCTGTGGACAAATTGCCTTCAGGTGTGTTACCTCAGGTGTGGGCAAGCCTCAGGTGTGTTACCTCAGCTGTGGTCAAGCTGACCTCAGGCGTGTTACCTCAGCCGTGGACAAGTTGACGTTTCTCCTGATTAGGCAACTAGGGCACCAGGGAACTGTACTGACCTTACACTTGGAGAAGGAAATGGCAACCCACTCCAGTACTCTTGCCTGGAAAACCCCAAGGACGGAGGAGCCTGGGAGGCTGCAGTCCTTGGGGTCGCTAAGAGTTGGACACGACTGAGCAATTTCACTTTACACTTAGTGGTCTGGGTTGAAATTTCAGTTCTAACAAAAATGAATAGCCTTTTGTAGAGTCACTTAAACTCTCTTAGCCTCAGTTTCGTTCATTGTTAAATGAATGTAAGGAGATCTGTTGGGTTGGCCAAAAAGTTTAAGTTTTTCCATGAGCCTTATGGAAAAACCTGATCAAAATTTTTGCCAACCCAAAACTTTTCAAAGTGAGTGTGAGGCTTAAAATTAAAAGTACATATTCTTTGCCCTACTTTCATTTCATTCTTAAAGTCAATGTATAAATAAACATTTTCTCATTTCTATGGTAAGGAGACAGAAATCTGAAAACATTAAGCAAGACACAGACAACAAGACCACACGTTACAAAGCCTATCAGTGTGCCTTGAGCACGGTCGTTGTTCAGTTGCTAAGTCATGTCAGACTCTGCAACCTCATGAACTGTGGCACACGAGGCTCCCCTGTCCACTATCTCTCGGAGTTTGCTCAAACTCATGTCCATTGAGTCAGTGATGCCATCCAGCCATCTCATCCTCTGTCACCCCCTTCTCCTCCTGCCCTCAGTCTTTCCAGTATCAGGGTCTTTTCCAATGAGTCAGCTCTTTACAGCAGCCTTGAACATAACAGGCACAAAATAAAGTAGATGTCAAAATAGGTAATGAGAATTCAGAAACAACTAAGAAAATCTGTCAGAGTTTTGTAAAAAGTAACTATTTGGGGTTTCCCCAAATCTAACACTAGACATCACTGTCCATTTCATTCATTTATTATTCCTTGGACATGAGAGTACTTTAGGCAGGAAGGTAAAAATTTATTTTCTAAACCTAAGTGAGTAAATGCTCGGAACAACACTAAGTAATGGGCTCCTTGTCCAGATTAGTACAAGAGTTGCAAGTCTGTGTTCCAGCACCCAGGGCTCATAAATGTAACCCCTCAGTCCTCAAAGCAGCTTTTTGTCTACACCCCGGACCTCTCCAGCGCTTGGCTTGCTAAGCCCAGGGGGAATGCGTTTGGCAAATGAAGTCCGGGTTACTCAGTATGTGTAGTGCTTTTGGTCAGTGCTTTGGGGTGGAGGTGGGGGCTCAGAAAGTTCTAGGTCGGGAAGGACACCATTCGGAGGTAGGGGGCAGAGAAAAGTGCAGTCTTGGTGTCCCTGAGCTGTCAGCTGAGGGCAGATCCATCTGTTACCCTTCCACCACGAGAGGAGAGCTGTGAGCTGCTGGTCCTTGCGAGCCCCTTGTAAGCCGGGAGGAGCCGCCAGCCTGCACCTCTCTGGTTGCCCCGCGTTCGGCTGCACCTGGAACTGTGTAGGTGTGTTTTTCTCTTCTTGTTGATTTGGTTACCGAAAAGGGCTTTTGATGGAGACCACATCCTTTTACCGAGTATCAGGAAAGTTTATTAAAAGTGGCTCCGAGAACACAATAAAACCCCCAACTATCTGATTCAAGGCTCGCTTCACTTTCCTTTCTCTGTCACTGAGGTATAAACACACCTTCTGCCATCAGCTGTACTTTCCAGCTTGAAAGGAGATTTCAGAAAGCAAGATAAGATAAACAGGCAATGGCAGATAATAAATCAGAACATATACAGGATTTTTTTTTTAAAGATATGTTGAATTCTTACTCAAAGTATACGAAAGCATACTCTGCTGGCTTATAAATACTGATATGGTTTAACCCATTCAGTGATAACTACCAAGGATGTGCTCTCGAAGGTGGCAGAGCAGTTTGAAAGAGTCCCCTTCGGTTCAGATGCTACTGGGTGCTGGAGCGGGGGCAGGACTTTCGCTCTCTCTCTTCACTTTACCACCCTCATCTCCCCTCTGAGATGTCAGTTTGGGTGTCCCTTCCTACTGGAAGGTTTCCTAATGACTCTGTCCGGGGGAGGGACAGGACTCTGGTCCTCAGGGAGCCTCTGTGTCGCCTGCCTTTGCCGTGACCCCTGTTGCAACTGCCCAGACTCTTGTTTGTAATGCCCGGTAGGTCAGCCCAGTGAAGACAGAGACCATTTCACTCCTATCGGTGTGTTCCCAACACCAGGCACGGTACATGGCACAAGGCAGGCTTTCAGTGAATGTTTGTTAAATGAGCATTGTACAAATAAAGCTGTTACAGGAAGGGAAACAGCTTCCAGGGCCCCAGAGTGGGCTCTTGTCTAACGCTTGGAAACAAATTGTCCGAAAAGACACACATGCTGACAAAGAAAGAGACTTTATTGGAAAGCGGCGCCTAGGTGGAGAGCGGGAGGGTAAGGGAACCCAGCAGAACTGCTCCTCCAATGTGGCTCACAGTCTTGGGTTTTATGGGGATGGTTTTAGTACCCAGGTTTTCTCTGACCAATCAATATGACTCAGAGTCCTTCCTGCTGGATCCCACATTGCTCAGCCAATTCTGAGAGGTGGCAGGACACGTGGCGTCTTCTTCTCGACCTTTCTCAAAACTCCTCCAGTTGGTGGTGGCTTGCTAGTTCTGTGTTCCTTACCAGGACCTCCTGCCCTAACAGTACTCACATAAGTGGTTACTATGCTGCCTGGCTGGGGTGGGCAATCTCAGTCAGTGTGCTTCCCTGGACAAACCCGTGAAGAAAGTCTCCTCGACCTAGAGAACTTAGCCTTGAGGTGATGTCGACTACAAATTGGCGCTTGCCAAGGGCATTTGCCATCTACCTCTGCAGAGACTGAATCCTGGCTTGCTGCAGCTGTTGACCTTGGACATGACCTGAAGGCAATTCAGGGTGGAGAGTGAGGCACTTGGTGATTCAGGAAAACTAGCGAACAGGTCTTTAGATAGTTACATATTTTCAGGAGCTAGTTTCATCATCCCAATCTTTGTATCTCCCTGTATCTAGAAAATCACTAAATCCCTTCATGGTGACACTGGCTTCTTGTGCCCAGCATAAAACCTTTTGTACAGTGAATGCTTGACTCTCCCTTCATCAAAATCACATATATTAAACCTTCCTCCCCTACCTCTTTGGAGCAGTTTCTCAGAGCTCTCTGAGGTGTTGTCTCCTGGGCTGCAGTCCTCATTTTGCCCCGAATAAGAATTAACTTGCAACACTCAAGTTGTTCATCATTTTTAATGGATGGTGGCAATGGGGAGAAAAGAGAGAGTCAAATAATGATTTTGCTCTACAGCAGAAATTAACACAGCACCAAAAGTTAACTCTTGCTGTGCTATGCTTAGTCCCGTAGTGGTTCTGACTCTTTGACTGTTTGTGACCCCATGGACTATAGCTCTCCAGTTTCGTTTGGCCATTGGATCTCCAGGGAAGGATACCGGAGTGGGTTGCACGCCCTCCTCCAGGGGATCTTCCCAACCCAGGGATGGAACCCAGGTCTCCCACTTTGCAGGGGGATTCTTTACCATCAGAGTCACCAGGGAAGTCCAAGTAAACTCTTAATTTAACTAAAAAAAAAATTGAAAAATAAAATTAAAGAGGCCATGGTTTTCTGAAGAAACAAACAAACAAAGACAAAAACAGTGATTTTAATATATGAGTGCAGAGGAATAAGAGAGCTTGGGGACTCATCATGGGACAGTTAGGGAAGGCACAGTGCTGTCTTTACAGGGTGGAGAAGCCAGGTTGGAGAGGCTTGAGGGGCGGGAAAGGGATGATGCCTGGGGCATTGGTGTTGCAAGAGGGTAGAAGAATGTTCTGAGCAGAGGGTGTAGTACATGTGAGGGCAGGAAGGATCAGAGTGTGGGAAATCTGTAGCTACAGTCCTGTAATAATCCCCAAATTTAGCCTTCAATGGCCAACTGGGCTGAAAAGGGATATTTACGCAGTGTGGATTAAGTAGTCAAGTATCAGAACAGATACATGGCATGCCAGGACCACTGGTTAAGTGGAAGGGGCAGGACAGTAACCCACAGCAGTGAGGAACCGAGCAACTTATCTTTAAAATGGGCTTGATAGTTCCTACTTCCTAAAACCTGCCTTAAAGATTAAATTAGGAGAGAAATGTAAGTCTTATGTCATGTAGGAGGTGCTCAGTAAATGTCCTTTTTCTTCCTATTTCCCTGTTATTTTCCCCCTCTCCTTCTGTAATTCTAGTCATATTCCCTTCACTGATCATTTTTGGTGCTGTTTTCTCTCTCTCTCTCTTTTTTTTTTTTTTGTTCATGCCCCAGGGCATGTAGGATCTTAGTTCCCAGAGCATGTGGGATCTTAGTTCCCAGAGCAGGGTTCGAACCCGAACCCCATGCAGCGGAGGCATGGAGTTTTAACCACTGGACCAGGGAAGTCCCTCTTCCCTTTTTGTTTTGCTGTAAGGCCCAGCCTGAGCCTGATTGCTCCTTTCCCTGGAGCCGATCTGAGGTCCTGGCCATGAGCAACCTCTGCTCAGCCCCCACCCTGGAGAGCCCGCACGGTTGTGCCGCCGTGTACTGGTCCCAAAGGACCTTCACCTCCTGAGATGCTACATACGATTCCCCAGTCCTGTCTCTGAATTATATTTTTATTGTCCCTGAGCCTCGCACTTGATAGAGGTTGAATGAATGCTTGTTGATGATGAGAGGCCCATTTTCTAACCAGAATGACAGACCAGTTTCAAGACGAAGGTTGGCTGCCCCCTCCGTGAAGGTTAATTGTTAATTAAACTACCAGCAAGCACTGTGTGTGTCGATGCACTCAAGTCAGTGGGGGAGACAAGTCCCAGTAGGGTCAACATTTCTGCTTTTTTAAAAAGCTATTTTTTTTAAGGGAAAAGACTTTTGGAAAATGTCATTGTTTGGAATGAGCTAAGACATTAAATACACACAGCTGAGTCCTTTTTAAATTAATAAAGAACAGACATAGGCAGGGACACTCACATTTATAAATCATCCACTTGGTGTTCAGCACTTTGCCTTCTATGTATCATCCATATATTACCTTATTTATTCAATATTCATCAGCTGCTCTACAGAAGAGATCTATTTCATCAGTCCAGTGATGATTTATCCTGATGTGATACTGACTGATACAGAATCATTTTTTATGAGGAATTAAATAGCCAACAAAATGAAATGTTCATTGTATTAACGAGGTTTTGTGATAAAATGTTGGAGTAAGAAATAACCCTCAAATCTCAGTGGATGAACCCAAGAAGGTTTATTTTTAGCTTATGTTATATATTGTCTGAGGTCAGCTACTGCTCTGTCCTGTCTTCATTCCAGGACCCTGTCTGAAGGAGTGGTTCTCACCTAGGTTTTGGCGGTCTCCTGGTAGAGGGGCAATGCCACAGCCATGCCACGCCAAAAAGAAATCAACCTTGAATATTCATTGGAAGGACTAATGCTGAAGCTGAAGCTCCAATACTTTGGTCACCTTGTGCAAAGAGCCGACTTATTGGGGAAAAAAAAAAAAAACAGATGTTGGGAAATATTGAAGGCAGGAGGAGAAGGGAACGACAGAGGATGAGATGGTTGGATGGCATCACTGACTCAATGGACATGAATTTGAGCAAACTCAGGAGATGTTGAAGGACAGGGAATCCTGGTGTGCTACAGTCCATAGGGTTGCCAAAAGTCAGACATGACTTAGCAACTGAACAACGATACCTTGCCTTGACTCTCAAGCTTCTCCTGGACAGATCCATGCCACTTCTGCCCGTGTTTCCTTAGCAGAAGCAAATCCTGTGACTGAGCTCCTGTGAAGGGGACAATGAGAACTTTCTTCCTGTGGTAAGGGACGAAGAGGTCTGTGAGCCACGGAGCAGAGACTATGCATTCTCAACCAACGGAAGAAGGGAGTGAAACATTGAGAATGATATTAAATCTTACTACTGAAGCCAGAATCTCCTTTCAGCTGTTAAAAACCACACGCCAATAAGTTCTACAGACTAAGGTTTTCTCCACTCCTGTCTCCTTTGCATTCCCCGATGCCCTGATAAGAAGCAAAACAAATTTGCCAGGAGAAAGTTGTGGAGAGCCTGAATTAAAACAATGGTGTGGGAAAGAAGGGGAACAAGTGGATTTGAGAGATATTTAAGATATGTAGTGATCAATATAAACCCCTAGTGGTAAGATTGGTGGTGATTTAGTTGCTAAGTCATGTCTGCCTCTTTGCGACCCCATGAACTATAACCTGCCAGGCTCCTCTGTCCGTGGCATTTCCCAGGCAAGAATACTGGAGTCATTCCAGTGAGTGGGTTGCCATTTCCTTCTCCAGTTGATCTTCCTGACCCAGGGATTGAACCTGACTCTGCTGCACTGCAGGCAGATTCTTTACCAACTGAGCTATGAGGGAAGATCAGTGGGACCTCAAGGTTTGGGGCTTCTTTACTAGCCATTTGGATATGAAAGCTTTACTCTTTAGGGAAACTAGGTCACCAGTAATTTTTTTCCTGGTTGATTGGGCTTTGGAGTACCTCAGTACTTAATTCCCTTCCTTCAGAAATGGACTATTTCAATAAAGGGGCATACAGTGGTCATTTTGTTGTCCACATCCTCATGAAAGTTGTAATCATTGGCTTCTTTCAGAAGACAGTGATCACGAGTGGACTGAAGCAGGTAGGGAAGCTCCTCGCACTCAGCATTATACAAGCAAACCTGACCATGAACTCCAAGTCCAGGACCACTGGACAGCAGGATAATAGCCACATAAAAATGCCCAATCTCTCCTTAGAGAATGATGGTTCAATCTCACCAAAGATACTAATATCTCAAGTCAAAACAATGGGCAGGAATTTGGAGTTTTAAATAGTGCAGAAACAGATCTTCTAATTTTACTTCCAATATATGTTAACTTTTAATTAAAAAGTAATAATATCATAAAATGGATTAGAATTGCAATCACAGTGTGTCAAGACAGTTCTTTTCCTTTTGGGGGGTTCTGTAATTTTCCCCCTAATTATAATTTGCTAACAGTTCGTATGAGAGTGAAACCAGTTGAGACCTAAGCATTTGCTCGAGTGAAAGCTTTTTTTTTTCTATTAACTTCCCTAGAGAAAAGAAGGTCCACAAGTGGGTCATAGTAGCCACAAAAGTTGACAGGTATTTTTAAATTCTAGAACTGAAACAGTTCTGGGGAAGAAAACAGGGCAATGATTGTGATTCCTCTCAGAATAGCAGGAGAGAGCAACAGTCTACCAAAAGGGATAATGAGACATTGATGCACAAAACTTAGAATCAGGACAAAGTCCACTCCAAAATCTATCAGAAATGGGTAATTCACTAAAAAGAACTCTATCAGGATCTCCTGCATTGGACAAGGCTCTGTGCTGGATGCTATGGGGGCTTACAGAGAATTAAGACAGTTCTGCCCTTGAGAGGCAAATGATTTAGTTCACAACGCAAAGCGTATAAAACAAAAAAACCTTCATATCTGACAGAATTTGGTAAGGCTTAAAGGATATTTTTAGAGAGTTATGCATTAATTCCTGTGTTCATTTCTCTAATATTTTTCACTACCCTTGGGATACAGCATAAAACAGGCGGAGCCCCTGTGTCACATGGAGGCATGTAAGCCTGGTTCAACAGGCTGAGGCATAAACGGAATACCAATTATGTGTATAGCATATTGGTAAGGCTTAAAGGATATTTTTAGAGAGTTATGCATTAATTCATGTGTTCATTTCTCTAATATTTTTCACTACCCTTGGGATACAGCATAAAACAGGCGGAGCCCCTGTGTCACATGGAGGCGTGTAAGCCTGGTTCAACAGGCTGAGGCATAAATGGAATACCAATTATGTGTATAGCATATGTTTTGATAACAGAATAAATAGGATTTAGTTTCTGCCTTCCCAATTACTGTTGTGATAACCGTGTGTTTACATTTCCTGGGATTTACTTATCTTGCTTACAAAATTAAGAATGGTTTGCTTACTACAAAGAGCTAGCCTAAAAATATAATAAGACTGCGTAAGTGAAATTCAGGTATAAGTCAACATACCTAAGAAAAATTGCATATGGCAGCCATAGTAGTAGTATTGCCACGGGAACCAAAAAGAGCAATCCTCCCCGCACGCCAGTTGAAGTCAAAGCATTATGAAAAGAAGGACACATCGCAAAAAGGAGAGAATTTTTTCCTTCAACTTCCTTGTAAAGTCTTATTTTATCCTTTAAAACTTACAGAGTTTTCTTCACATGAGAAAAATTTCTTCTAAGAAGAGTCAGTTGCCTTCTACTTTCTTTTTCTACCGTCCATAGGTTTATTATATCATAGATCATGCCCTATGGCTAGGGGTTAAAATATTTCTGTCCTAGTAGTTTGTAATATTCCTAAAGGAAGGAACCTAGCCTTTGCATCTTTGTGTCTCTAGCTTCTGGTTCAACTTAGCATAATATGTTGCTTATTGAAGAAATAACTAAGAAGCTAGACTATCAGTGAACTCTTGGGTTCCAGAGGAAAGAAGGGACCACCTGAGGAAGAAGCCTTTCTCTTTGTGCTTTAAGAAGCGCATGACACCGGCTCTAAAAATTATAGGCACACTCTGCCTGTGAAAAATGTGCGTCTCCAAATGATGTATTAAGAGTGAGCTAGTTGATCCCTACCTAGTCAGCATGTTAGTCTTATAAACGGTTTTGATCCAGCCATTGTTCTTGTAACCATCTATATAGGATCAAACACAAACTACTTATCATCTCTTCCAAAACTTATGCTGACATATTTTCATTCTCATCACCTTGAAGGTCTCCCCACCTGTCATCTGGCCCTCCTACCTTCCCCGTGGTTCCCAAAACGGCTATGTCCCTTCAAGTGCAAGTTTATGTCACAGGCATGAAAAAGCTACTTTGCCTTCTCAGCCTAATATATTACTATTTGGTCTTCAAAATCCATTTTAAACAAACAGCCTAAAAAGTCTACAACTTTTTCCTTGTAGAATTAGCCACACCCTTCCTTCAGTTGCCAAGAATTTTTGCTTGTCATGTGTAATGTTGCTTCTTCCAAGGGGAATTATATCAATCATGCTGCCAATTCTTTAAGGCGAAGCATAGTGTTTTGTTTTTTACTCCAGTGCCTAGTGAAATGCATGGCTCCTATTCAATGCTCAAAAATGTTGGAAGAGAGGAAAAATAGAAAGACCAAAGGATGAAAGACAGGAGGCAGGAATGGAGAATGTATGGCAAAATCAACACAGTATTGTAAAGCAAAATAAAGTAAAAATAAAAATTTTTTAAAAATGGATGGAAAGCGGGAAGAAAGGGAGGATCATTTGCAGAAACCTGGTGTGAATCTTTGATATTAACTATAACATTGATCTTTCCCCTTCAATCTTTAATATTGAAGGCAGGAGGAGAAGGGGACGACAGAGGATGAGATAGTTGGATGGCNACAGTATTGTAAAGCAAAATAAAGTAAAAATAAAAATTTTTTAAAAATGGATGGAAAGCGGGAAGAAAGGGAGGATCATTTGCAGAAACCTGGTGTGAATCTTTGATATTAACTATAACATTGATCTTTCCCCTTCAATCTTTAATATTGAAGGCAGGAGGAGAAGGGGACGACAGAGGATGAGACAGTTGGATGGCATCACCTACTCGATGGATATGAATTTGAGCAAGCTCCAGGAATTGGTGATGGACAGAGAAGCCAGGCATGCTGCAGTCTATGGGGTCACAAAGAGTTGGACATGACTGAGCAACCGAACTGAACTGACAACATTGATACAGTTTTATTGTACTAACTGTTGTATGTTGAATACCCACAGTGTGGCAGGCACTATGCTAGAGATTTTATGTGTCACCTCATTTTCTCGATGTATCTCTAATTTACTCTTTAGGGAAACTAGGTCACCAGTAATTTTTTTCCTGGTTGATTGGGCTTTGGAGTACCTCAGTACTTAATTCCCTTCCTTCAGAAATGGACTATTTCAATAAAGGGGCATACAGTGGTCATTTTGTTGTCCACATCCTCATGAAAGTTGTAATCATTGGCTTCTTTCAGAAGACAGTGATCACGAGTGGACTGAAGCAGGTAGGGAAGCTCCTCGCACTCAGCATTATACAAGCAAACCTGACCATGAACTCCAAGTCCAGGACCACTGGACAGCAGGATAATAGCCACATAAAAATGCCCAATCTCTCCTTAGAGAATGATGGTTCAATCTCACCAAAGATACTAATATCTCAAGTCAAAACAATGGGCAGGAATTTGGAGTTTTAAATAGTGCAGAAACAGATCTTCTAATTTTACTTCCAATATATGTTAACTTTTAATTAAAAAGTAATAATATCATAAAATGGATTAGAATTGCAATCACAGTGTGTCAAGACAGTTCTTTTCCTTTTGGGGGGTTCTGTAATTTTCCCCCTAATTATAATTTGCTAACAGTTCGTATGAGAGTGAAACCAGTTGAGACCTAAGCATTTGCTCGAGTGAAAGCTTTTTTTTTTCTATTAACTTCCCTAGAGAAAAGAAGGTCCACAAGTGGGTCATAGTAGCCACAAAAGTTGACAGGTATTTTTAAATTCTAGAACTGAAACAGTTCTGGGGAAGAAAACAGGGCAATGATTGTGATTCCTCTCAGAATAGCAGGAGAGAGCAACAGTCTACCAAAAGGGATAATGAGACATTGATGCACAAAACTTAGAATCAGGACAAAGTCCACTCCAAAATCTATCAGAAATGGGTAATTCACTAAAAAGAACTCTATCAGGATCTCCTGCATTGGACAAGGCTCTGTGCTGGATGCTATGGGGGCTTACAGAGAATTAAGACAGTTCTGCCCTTGAGAGGCAAATGATTTAGTTCACAACGCAAAGCGTATAAAACAAAAAAACCTTCATATCTGACAGAATTTGGTAAGGCTTAAAGGATATTTTTAGAGAGTTATGCATTAATTCCTGTGTTCATTTCTCTAATATTTTTCACTACCCTTGGGATACAGCATAAAACAGGCGGAGCCCCTGTGTCACATGGAGGCATGTAAGCCTGGTTCAACAGGCTGAGGCATAAACGGAATACCAATTATGTGTATAGCATACGTTTTGATAACAGAATAAATAGGATTTAGTCTCTGCCTTCCCAATTACTGTTGTGATAACCGTGAGTTTACATTTCCTGTGAGTTATTTATCTTGCTTACAAAATTAAGAGTGGTTTGCTTACTACAAAGAGCTAGCCTAAAAATATAATAAGACTGCGTAAGTGAAATTCAGGCATAAGTCAACATACCTAAGAAAAATTGCATATGGCAGCCATAGTAGTAGTATTGCCACGGGAACCAAAAAGAGCAATCCTCCCCGCACGCCAGATGAAGTCAAAGCATTGTGAAAAGAAGGACACATCGCAAAAAGGAGAGAATTTTTTCCTTCAACTTCCTTGTAAAGTCTTATTTTATCCTTTAAAACTTACAGAGTTTTCTTCACATGAGAAAAATTTCTTCTAAGAAGAGTCAGTTGCCTTCTACTTTCTTTTTCTACCGTCCATAGGTTTATTATATCATAGATCATGCCCTATGGCTAGGGGTTAAAATATTTCTGTCCTAGTAGTTTGTAATATTCGTAAAGGAAGGAACCTAGCCTTTGCATCTTTGTGTCTCTAGCTTCTGGTTCAACTTAGCATAATATGTTGCTTAGTGAAGAAATAACTAAGAAGCTAGACTATCAGTGAACTCTTGGGTTCCAGAGGAAAGAAGGGACCACTGGAGGAAGAAGCCTTTCTCTTTGTGCTTTAAAAAGCGCATGACACCGGCTCTAAAAATTATAGGCACACTCTGCCTGTGAAAAATGTGCGTCTCCAAATGATGTATTAAGAGTGAGCTAGTTGATCCCTACCTAGTCAGCATGTTAGTCTTATAAACGGTTTTGATCCAGCCATTGTTCTTGAAACCATCTATATGGGATCAAACACAAACTACTTATCATCTCTTCCAAAACTTGTGCTGACATATTTTCATTCTCATCACCTTGAAGCTCTCCGCACCTGTCATCTGGCCCTCCTACCTTCCCCGTGGTTCCCAAAACAGCTATGTCCCTTCAAGTGCAAGTTTATGTCACAGGCATGAAAAAGCTACTTTGCCTTCTCAGCCTAATATATTACTATTTGGTCTTCAAAATCCATTTTAAACAAACAGCCTAAAAAGTCTACAACTTTTTCCTTGTAGAATTAGCCACACCCTTCCTTCAGTTGCCAAGAATTTTTGCTTGTCATGTGTAATGTTGCTTCTTCCAAGGGGAATTATATCAATCATGCTGCCAATTCTTTAAGGCGAAGCATAGTGTTTTGTTTTTTACTCCAGTGCCTAGTAAAATGCATGGCTCCTATTCAATGCTCAAAAATGTTGGAAGAGAGGAAAAATAGAAAGACCAAAGGATGAAAGACAGGAGGCAGGAATGGAGAATGTATGGCAAAATCAACACAGTATTGTAAAGCAAAATAAAGTAAAAATAAAAATTTTTTAAAAATGGATGGAAAGCGGGAAGAAAGGGAGGATCATTTGCAGAAACCTGGTGTGAATCTTTGATATTAACTATAACATTGATCTTTCCCCTTCAATCTTTAATATTGAAGGCAGGAGGAGAAGGGGACGACAGAGGATGAGATAGTTGGATGGCATCACCTACTCGATGGATATGAATTTGAGTAAGCTCCAGGAGTTGGTGATGGACAGAGAAGCCAGGCATGCTGCAGTCTATGGGGTCACAAAGAGTCGAACATGACTGAGCAACCGAACTGAACTGACAACATTGATACAGTTTTATTGTACTAACTGTTGTATGTTGAATACCCACAGTGTGGCAGGCACTATGCTAGAGATTTTATGTGTCACCTCATTTTCTCGATGTATCTCTAATTTAATAGATTTATGAGTCTGGAATTTACATCTTCATGGAGAAGGAAATGGCAACCCACTCCAGTATTCTTGCCTGGAGAATTCTGTGGACAGGGGAGCCTGGTGAGCTGCTGTCCATGGGGTCGCACAGAGTTAGACATGACTGAAGCGACTTAGCATGCATGCATGCGTTGGAGAGGGAAATGGCAACCCACTCCAGTGTTCTTGCCTGGAGAATCCCAGGGATGGAGGAGCCTGGTGAGCTGCCATCTGTGGGGTCGCACAGAGTCGGAAATGACTAAAGCGACTTAGCAGCAGCATGCTTTTTATAAAACTTAAGGACCATGTCTAACTAGCAGAGAAGCTTTAAAAATTGAAACATGAATAAATTGCTCATTGTATGTCATGATTTCTATCAAATCCTGCAGGCAGATCTCCTACATTTTTTAAAGCTTAATAGCCATTTCCAAAGTTTTATTTTATTAATGAACTGTCTGTCTCTTATTTGCCAACTTGTTTGACTCACTGCTAGTTAGATCTCTTACATTTAGATAAATAAATATTGACTACATAAATGTAAGGAACACTGTCCTGAGTCTCTGAGTGATTCACAGACATGGTCCCGTCTTTTTTAGGACTCAGAGGATCCATGTCCTCCATTCCAAGATCCTCATATCACCAGTGGTGTTAGCATTACTACCATACAGCTGCTTATATGTCTGATTTTGCCCACTCAGCTAATTATTTCTTTGGAGTACATTTCTGAAAGTAAAGTTGCTGTCTTAGAGGTGTGGATGTCTTTAATGCTTATATGTATAAATTGAAGTCAGCTTCCATAAACATTTTAGCCACAGTGAGTACAGAGAGTCTATTCACATTCACAAATCACTCAGCAGTTTTAATTACTAGCAATAATAATTTATTTATATTTAATTTAGTATTATTCTTTTCTAATCAGATAGATAATGATTATATCTTGTATTTTTCACTCTTATAAGATGAACAACATATATATTTGTTGATCATCTGTATTTCTCAATGTGAATTACTTTTATATACTTTGTCTCTATATAATTTTACTTCAGTTTCATATATATATATACACACACACATATAGAATGGATTTTTTTGATGTGTACTTTGCAATTTTTTTCACATCTCTCTATTTAGCTTTGCTTATGGTAGTCTTGACATATAGATGGCTTTAAAAAACATAATCAGATCTATCACTCCGCATTTGGTGTTATGCTTACAAATGGTAAATCAATTTAATTTTAGATCTAGTGATATGAAAAGCTACACCAGGGAAGAATTATGAAATGCTTCTTTTTGAGATGAAATCTTTAGCTATTTACACATGTCAGACTGTGACAAGGTATGGTGATTGGAAAGTGCTTAGGGGACGTGAGCTGTGGAGCTGCGATGGAAGCCATGCTGAGCGGCAAGGTGTGTCCAAGGTCACACTCAACAGGAGACCCAACAGCAGTGAAGCCAGCGACTCTGACTTCTGCCACAGAAATCCACTGACCCTTCACCACACTGGGGCACCTTGCCTTTTGTCTGGAAAGCCAGCAGATGAAACATTAGATTTTAACATATTAAAATGGATTTTTTTCAAAGAATACAATTCATTTAAATAAAATGCATTCTGCCAGGAGCTCCAAGAAGAGAGAATATGGAACTAGAACTTCAGAAATCTGGCAGTAGTTTTTATTTTGCTTGACTTTGGGCCTCAGATTATTTTATTTCTCAACAAAGAAATAAAACCTAACCATCCCTAGAATCCTTTTTTCCCCTTTTTAATGCCTCTTTTTAAAAGAAGGATAGTTGCAATGTTGTATTGGTTCCCGCTGTGCCATGTGAATCTGCTGTAAGTATACACATATCCCCTTCCTCTTGAGCCTCCTTCCCACTCACCCCATCCCACCCCTCTGGGTTATCACCGGCGCCAGGTCGAGCTCCTGTGCTATGCCGCAGCTTCCCGCTAGCTCTCTGCTTCACACGTGGCAGTGAACACACATCAATGCTATTCTCTCAATTTGCCCCACCCTCTCCTTTCTGCCCTGTGTCAATGAGTCTGTTTTCTACGTCTGCGTCTCTGATCCGTCCCTGCAAATAGGTTCACATATATCTTTTTTTTTCTGCATACCATACATATGTATTAATATATGATACTTGTTTTTCTCTTTCTAACTTACTTCACTCTGTGTGACAGACTCTCAGTTCATCCATATCAGTTCAACTGACTCAAATTTGTTCCTTTTTATGGCGGAGAAACATTAATCTATAAACTTTCCAAAGTTTATGCTTTCACTAATCTTAAATGCACACAGTGTAACAACCACTTTTTGTGACCTCAGAGAATGAAGGACATTGGCCTGGGTTATTCCTCTGAAAGTCTCCGATTCTCCTGAAAGGTGTTGCTCTGTGCAGAAGGCATGGATGTGGATGGAAGATGGTGGGCTTTGGAGCTGGGACTATTTGAATGTTCTTTGCTTCTTGTGACCTTGGGAAGTGGCCTAGACTTTTCTTTGAAGTTCTCTTTTATCTGAGGCAAGAGTGTTATTATGATAAGAAAAGTCAGACGCTTGGCAAGTGGTAGAACCTAAATAAAATACCTTGAGGTGCAACCTAGATGAAATGGAGAGAGCCTGGAAAGATGTGGCATTTACCACTCACCCTACTCTATTGGCCTCAGGCATTACACCTATACATTTGAGCAAAATAATGTCCCTCTTGTAGAAATGTTATGATGAGCATAGAGGATTATGTTCATTTCTCATAAACCCCAAATGCGTTCTAAGGCCTACTATACTATCCTAGAGAATTTTCCTTGTTAATGTCCTTCCTCACTCACCAAGATAACAATTTCATACTTCTACTCTTTTTTTAATATGAAAGGTGGATGGATTAGGAAACTTTATTGATAAGGACTCTGTTCTGTTTCACATTTATAGTACATAGACTATCAATACTTTCTAGTTGAAAAAACATAAACTCTGGCCATTGTATTGATGTTGACTTGCTGCTGCTGCCAAGTCACTTCATTTGTGCCTGACTTAAGAGAGATTATAGGGCAAGAGTCCAAATATAAAGAATTCAATAATGAGATATATGCAAAAAAAAAAAAAGAAAATTCAATAAAGTACACATAGGTGAAAAGTGAAAGTGAAATGTGAAAGTGAAGTCATTCAGTCGTGTCTGACTCTTTGCGACCCCATGGACTGTGGCCTACCATGCTCCTCTGTCCATGGGATTTCCCAGGCAAGAGTACTGGAGTGGGTGGCCATTTCCTTCTTGAGAGGATCTTCCTGACCCAGGGATTGAACCAGGGTCTCCCATGTTGTAGGCAGATACTTTATTGTCTGAGCCACCAGGAAATTCGTCAAAAGAAGACAACCTTTTTTTTGGTAGGCTGAAATGCATATTTTATTTAACAAACATAATCTACAAGGACGAAAAGAATGGCTTATTCCCAGAAGTAAGAGTGTGGATACTTAGATTAGCACCCATGAAGTACAAAGAAAAGACAAAAAGGAGAAAGCTCTCTACAAAGACCATCTGGGCCCAGGTTTCTATGAGCAGACTCTTCAGACACTTGATGGTAACTCATTATATTCCAAGTTAGCTTGGCAATCAGCTGACTCAGTTAACTGCTTCAGGTCTTCAGTGCTTTAGGACAATAGATATACCAATACGTCTACTCTTTAAGCTTCAACAATAAGCTGTCTTCTTCTCCGCTCCCAAATAATAACCTCACTTATTTCGCTAATGAAGCAGAAAACCTTCATGAGAACGATATCAGCTTTCTGAAATTCAAACTACTGACCTATAGTGCTGGCCCCCATATTTCTTCATATTTTACCCTGGATTTTACCATAAATGATCATTCATCCTCACTATTCTAGGACAACTCCTCCAAATGTTCACTCAATCTTATTCCCAAATGCCCAATGAGAGATATTGCATCTTTATTCATCTCCCTCTTTTCTGAAGCATCAGGATTTATCATTCAAGTGATACTCCCATCAACACTCTGCCCCATAGTGTAGTGCTCAGATAGTTCTCTTCACACACACACACACACACACACACACACACACACACACNTTCACTCAATCTTATTCCCAAATGCCCAATGAGAGATATTGCATCTTTATTCATCTCCCTCTTTTCTGAAGCATCAGGATTTATCATTCAAGTGATACTCCCATCAACACTCTGCCCCATAGTGTAGTGCTCAGATAGTTCTCTTGACACACACACACACACACATACACACACACACACACACTCCTCCACTCTGCGTCACACTAGCTAAAATGCTGCTACAATTCTCTGCTTGCCTTTACCATGAAGCACCTGGGATGGGCCATCTATAGCCTCTATCTGCATTTTCTGTCTGGACAAGGCTACTGGAGACATACTAACCCAGGCGACCTTGTATCTGGGCTGGAAATGAAACATGCATTCCTTCCTATCAGGTCTCCATGCTTTCATGTAAGCCAACATGAAAGCCTTGCAATCTCTGCCAAACAAACAAACAAAACCCAGAGAATAATCCTTTACTTTTTCGGTTTTAAAAGTTTCTAATTATGGTAAAAGACATGAAACGTGAAATTTATCATCTTGACCATTTTCGAGTCTACAGTGCAGTGAGGTTAACTTCCTTTGGATTGTTGAGCAGCCATCTTCATGATCTATTTTCAGAACTTTTGCCATTCCAGACTGAAATCCTATATCTATAAAACAGCTCTTCATTTATCCCTCCCCCAAGCCTCTGCCCACTTTCTGTCTCTATAAATCTGACTACTCTAAGTAACTCATAAACGGAAACATAACTCATAAATGGATAATAAGTGAAAAATTACTCTCCACTGAATAAACCACTGGCTTATTTCACTCAGCACTCTGTCCTCGAGGTTCCTCTGTTGTAGTGTGTGTCAGCTTGAATAACATCCCATTATATATATCAACCACATTTAGTTTATGTACGAGTTGAGGGGCACTTGGATTATTTCCACTTTTCAGTTCAGTTCAGTTCAGTCGCTCAGTCGTGTCCGACTCTTTGTGACCCCATGAATCGCAGCACTCCAGGCCTTCCTGTCCATCACCAACTCCTGAAGTTCGCCCAAACCCACATCCATCGAGTCGGTGATGCCATCCAACCATTTCATCCTCTGTCATCCCCTTCTCCTCCTGCCCTCAATCTTTCCCAGCATCAGGATCTTTTCAAATGAGTCAGCTCTTTGCATGAGGTGGCCAAAGTATTGGAGTTTCAGCTTCAACATCAGTCCTTCCAATGAACAACCAGGACTGATCTCCTTTAAGATGGACTGGTTGGATCACCTTGCAGTCCAAGGGATTCTCAAGAGTCTTCTCCAACACCACAGTTCAAAAGCATTAATTCTTTGGCACTCAGCTTTCTTTATAGTCCCACTCTCACATCCATACATGACCACTGGAAAAACCATAGCCTTGACTAGACAGACCTTTTTTGGCAAAGTAATATCTCTGCTTTTCAATATATTATCTAGGTTGATCATAACTTTCTTTCCAAGGAGTAAGCGTCTTTTAATTTCATGGTTTCAATCACCATCTGCAGTGATTTTGAAGCCCAGAAAAATAAAGCCAGCCACTGTTTCCACTGTTTCCCCATCTATTTGCCATGAAGTGATGGGACCGGATGCCATGATCTTAGTTTTCTGAATGTTTAGCTTTGGGCTATTGTGAATAATGCTGCTATGAACATGGGGGCACAAATATCTCTTTGACACTTTGCTTTCAGTTCCTTCGGGTATACAACTGGAAATGGAATTGCTGGATCACACAGCGATTCTATTTTTAATTTTTTGAGGCAAGGAACTACAGTTTTCCATAGTGACTGTACCATTTTACCATTTTACCGTCCCCCCGACAACACCCAAGTGTGACAATTATCCATCCTCATCATCAGCAAGCAACCTTTTAAAAAGGTGAATTAGACCAAAGCACTGTCCTGCTAAAATACTGCTAAAAATCATCACATATTAGTATAGGAGAATCCTCATATTGGTATATGAACATGTTTTTAAATGTTTTATTAATATTTTATATAGGGGTGTAGCCAATTGACAATGTTGTGACAGTTTCAGGTGAACAGTGAAGGAATTCAGTCATACATATACTCAAATACAACACAAAGTAGGAACAAATTTCCCTGGAATTCTGCAATTACTATTTAAACTGGAAAAGAATACAGTGACTGTCACGCCACACAGAGTCACAGAAGTCTTAAATGCATATTGTTAGGTGAAAGAAGCCAGTAAGAAAAGGCTGCATACTGTTTGAATGCAACTGTACAAATGTTCTGGAAAAAGTAAAAATGAAGACACTGAAAAGGTCAGAGTTTGTCCGAATCTGGGGGACTGGTATTGAGGATGGAAACAGAGGAAAAGGTGTAGCTCAGAACATTCTTAGCCCAGTGAAATTATACTGTGTGATGTTGCAACGATGCATATGTGATATTGTACAATTTAGCAAACTCATGTAATAGAAACACAAAGAGGGGGCCTAAGATAAACCATAGACTTTATCTAACAATAAGATCCTGATAACAGGGGAAATAGAAGCAAGGGTGTGTGGGTGTGAAAGTAAATGGAACTCTCTGTTCTTGCTAAATATTTCTCTAAATTTGAACTTCTCTAAGAGGTAATGTCTATCAGTGAAGAAAAACAACTAGTGAGTGAGCTGAAGAACTTTCAACATGATCATAAAGATTTATTTTAGATTTTTCAAGTGACCTGTTACAGTGCAGTTTGGATACTGGAAAGATGGGTCTCTGTCATCTATTTTTTGTTAAGGCATAGCAACTTGAGCTTTGTCTTTATTAATATGTTTGGCATTAGACATAATTATGAGCTATCTGTTATTTGTTCTATGCTTGTGTTTCTTCGAAATACAAAACTACTATAATTGCTAAGAAGTCAAGATGAGATTAAAACAATTAAATGCAGAGTCAGTCAAATAAAAATGGTCTTCATCCAACTCTATCTGCATTTTTGTTTCTTGAATTGAATCATGCCATGGACTCTCACACAGCACATGTCTTCCTGTAAGCTGATTTTGATCAAATATGTTGTTTTGTTTTAGTTTTGATGTGAATCCCTGATTTTATCCACTCTTTCCATTGAAATGATCCAAGCCTCTGCTTCTGATTACAACATGTAATTGTAGCCCAGCAAGTTATTTGGTCAATAAGGGTTTTTAACTTCAATGAAAATTTGTATGTTTTTTGCCAGCAAAAACCATTTCAATGGAAAAATTATGCTGTTATTGGGTATCCACATGGATTTGTAGGATTGAGGGTAAAGTTATGGAATAATAGTTTCTTTTGTGAATCGATTTCTTACAATTGTTTCAACATTTTATGGTATAAGAAATGCTTCATATTTTAGTTAAAACCTCTGTAATAAAAACATCTCCTTCTGTAGTAAGTTAAATGTTACCTAAAGCAGCTTTCTGAAACAAAAGGTATTTATCTATTTCTTGTGTGATTCAGCCAGACAGAAAAGGGAGAGCATATGAAATGTTTGTCTTATAAATAGCCGTGATTCTCTAAAGAAATCCACATAAATTCAACTGATATTTGTTGGATGACTACTTTGAATCTGGCATTATTCTGAGCTCTATCACCTGAATGGACATAGTGTTCCCATTTACTCCCCTCACACAGTGTATATTCAATTGGAGGGGATAGACAATATAGAATTGTCACTTGTTATCCAGATTCCAAGACCCCTAGATGGATACGAGAAGTTCCTTATGATCAGATCTCTACATCCTTGGTTCCAAATCTGAGGATCCAGAGGGTCGCCTGAACTGTTTTTGAAAAAGCATTGTGTGAATGGAGATTCACGTGGTTTAAATGCTTGTTGTTCAAGGCCCATCTGTATACGTACAAAATTACTAACTCTTTAAAAGATAAAGGCTATAATGAGAAGAAAGAACATTCATAGCAAAGAGGATAACTGAGGTTGAGGTGCTAAGGCCTCTTTTAGGAGACAACACTCGAGTTGAGATCTGAATGATGAAGGACTGCTATTAAAAAATCTGGAAATAACCTTGCTTGTAAACTAATGTGTTAGCTGCTCACAGTTTCACAGATGCTGCAGGAAGGTAAATGACTCTGGATACAACCAGTAGAAAAAATTCTGTAAACCATCACAATCTACCTTAGAAAACTAAGTTTCTAAAAAGAGTTCTTAAAAAAAACCTCTTAAGTTTCTCCATTGACCTTTCTATTCAACTGAGTCCTTAATATAGATACAGCAAAACATTTTAGTAATAGCACCAACTGCTTTAGTCTGCAAGGAAGAAGACAGTGGAAATTGCTTATCATCAGTTACACCCTTGGTCAGTGAGTTGAGAGTGGCTTGAAAGCCTTTCAGGGCTCCAGTGATGTCCCTGACCACTTCAGCTAAAGTGAGGGACAATTTTTGTGCTACTTTTTCTAACTGAATGACTCCCATCCAAGGTTTACAGCCTACAGGCTGCACATAAGTAGCCTCAGGTACCCTTCCATGAAGTTCCCTACCTGCAGTCATCTGAGTGCTACTAACCCATGCTAGTTTTCTTCGGTACTTGATGGTCTCTCATGACCACCCTATGTCACCATGCTTCTATGGGGAAGGCAAATTAGTGCCTCCATCTCCCACAGCTATAGCCTGGAGTGCACATGACGTCCCTGGAAAGAAAGTGTTATTTAAAATTGCTAGGAACATTGACATTTCCATAAGTCAGAAGCTTAGGATGGATCCAAAATGACCTTCCCACCAAACTCAAAGGCATTACACTGCCCAGTTTGGTTAAATAATCATGCTTGAGGCTTTCCTGGGGAGCAGCTAAATGAAGTAACCTGGTCTAGATTGTCCTATTTGCCAGAGGGCGTGCGTTTGTTCTTGATGACTAAGAAATGGCTAAGGGAATGAGGGGTGTGGAAGATGTTCAAACGGAGGTGTTGGCAGAGGCTCTGCTTGAGAGGTGCAGGATCGGGGCCCCCCTGTTTGTTTCTGACAGATTTCTCAGTCAGGTTAAGGAGAACAGAAGTCCTACAGTCATCAGAACTGCCTAGTGGAAGGTGGTAGACCCAGCAATCATTTAAATCTAGGCACAGGTAAAAGTTTGGGAGATCCACATCGAATCATCTGCCTTGTGAGAAAGGTTCCAAGTACAATTATGGGACACAAGCCACTGAAGTCGTTCTCTCCCCTATTCCTCCCTGGTGTTGGGGTGTCCCCACCTCAGGTGTACTGCACCAAATCTGCCTTTCCTAGACCAGTAGCTAAACCATCCCAGTTAGTATCATCTGCAAAGAGCAGGCCCTTACTATAGGCATCTATGTGCCGAGTGGAGAGCTGCCACTTCTGTGTCTACTGCTGGGGCCGGGTCAGCTGTGCTGTTCAACACTGTGCACCATTTCCATTTGACAAACAAAGCTGATTGGTTACTATCCTTCCTCTTCTGGAAGGTTGTATATCGGTCAGCTTCCTTCTTATAAATGATACTGTTAAGCCCTCAGAAAGATATGATACTTCATTTGCAAACCAACATACCCAAGCTCCAATCCCCATAATACAATGCAAAGAAGGGTGGAGAGCACCTGAAAATGCATTGTCTTGAATTATAGAAGAGCAATTCTGTCTTAGGGAACCCACATTTTTATAATGGGCAGTAAACATGCCTGCCATTTTCCCCAGAGAGAAACACTTTCTCTACATTCCAGAGTTACTTGCAACAGAAACATTCATGAAATGTTGGCCTGATCCAGGACAGTCTGTGCCTCACTCAAAATACGCATGATTCAAACAACCTGTTGAGAATCACCTTCCTTATGTCAAAAAGCACAGTAAGTCTGAACACTTGGAGGCTAAATAATGCAGAAAAACTGGCATGTTGCAGGAATAAGAAGCAGTCAGTCTGTCCAGAACTAAAGGACAAGTGGTCAGAAATGAAACAGAGTCCAAATCATGATCTATCTTCTAAAGCCCTAGGTCATAAGGAAAAACAGAAATTTAATTTTCTGCCTTTTGTTTTGTATATTAAATGCAGAGACTGAAAAAGATTTATTCTCTCATATAAAATTCCAATAATTTAACTGTGATCAATTTAATTTTCACTTATTTTACTCAAATTCAAACTGGGATATTCTTCTACCATGCAGCAGAAAACCTGGTGGAAAAATGGAAATCAAGATGAGTATTCCAGGGCTTGAATTCAATGACATGCTAACAGAATGACCTGTCTTTTCATTTCAGAAGATTAATCAGATATAGAATTTCAATACCTCAAAGACAGAGAGTGGGAGAGAAGATCTATTATACCTTGTGACAGGGATCATAAATGTTAGTTGTGATGAAAGAAACTCCTTATTTAATTATGGGAGCAATTTAAATAAAAGGGTAATAATTTCTGTTGGCACTTTAAAAATTACAATTAGTCATGGTACACTTTGGGGACAATAATTCATAATGTAACATAACTCTGCATGAATTACCTTGCAATTGAAATTATTTCATCAATACATTTCCGTCTGCTAGCTGTAATCCACTTTTCTTTTTAGAATTTTTTAATGCACATACATATTTGAGATTGGAGGCACATGCTCCTATATGTATGAATTTTCCAGATAGAAAAGTTAGCCTTATTTAAATGTGGCTTTGTGCCTAAGCTGCCGATGGAGGCCCAGCCCTAACTAAGATTTAGAAGGGCAACCAACCTTTAGAGCAGAAGTGAGGACTATTTTTGTACTGCAAAAGCCTTGGTTTTATGTTTATTTGTAAGATTTTGGCAGCTATTTTGGGATGTTTCTGAGTTGCGATGAGAAACATTATGTCCATGAATTTGAAAAAAAGAGGGGAAAATTAAAAATAAAAATGATTTTAGCGTATGGATTTTTTTTTTAATTTAAATTCATTATCAAACAGATTTTGATATTCTTGTGTGGGTTTTGTGTAGGGGGATGTGTCTCTTCTAGCTGGCTGTTTCAGGAAGATGCTTGAGGGGGGAAAATAAATATCTTTTAAAAAGATTGCATGTTCTAGTTTTTCAAAGTACATTTTTAAACTTGTGGGAAAGTTTATGACTACCCAAACGATGATGCCACACTGACTGTAGAGAAACGAGCACTGGGTCTGTGAGTTGCCTGGGTTGGCTGGTCAGTAAGGAGACGGGCTCCAAATCTGAATTCATATGAATCCCTGGACTGTTTGAACAAATCACTTTTTCTTTCAAAGTCTCATTAGTCTTTTGGTGGAATGACTAATTACAGCATACCTAGACTGTGTGTTTGTATTCTCAGTTGCTTAGTCATGTCTAACTCTTTGCAACCCCATGGACTTCAGCCCCTCAGGCTCTCTGTCCATGGAATTTCTTGGGCAAGAACAATGGAGTGAGTTGCCATTTCCTACCTAGATGTTATTAAAAAGCAGAGACATCACATTGCCAACAAAGGGCCTCACAGTCAAAGCCATGGCTTTCCAATAGTCATGTACATATGTGAGAGCTGGACCATAAGGCTGAACACCAAAGAGTTGATACTTCAAATTGTGGTGCTGGAGAAGACTCTTGAGAGTCCTTGGACAGCAAAGAGATCAAACCAGTCTGTCCTAAAGGAAATCAACCTTGAATGAATATTCATTGGAAGGACTGATGCTGAAGCTGAAACTCCAATACTTGGCAACCTGATGCAAAGAGCCAACTCATTGGAAAAGACCCTGATTGTAGGAGAGACTGAAGGCAAAAGGAGAGGGGGTGGTAGAGGAAGAGATGGTTAGATAGCATCACCAACTCAGTGCACATGAATTTGAGCAAACTACAGGAGATAACGGAGGACAGAGGAGCCCAGCATGCTACAGTCCATGGGGTTGCAAGGAGTTGGACATGACTTAATGATTGAACAACAAGTCAAGTGGAAATAACAGAATTCCACACCAGTCTATCTAGATTCCAAACCCACATTTGTTGTATTGTATCTTTACTGTCTTTAATGTGCCTTGACCCTTAATTCTAGAAACATAAAAAAGGTAAATTGAAGGAAGAAATTAGAGTAAGCTCTCTTGCAATTATTCCTTTAGAATCCATGATATTAATAGTTATGAATTTAAAGCATTTGCTTTAAGAGGACCACTTGTTATCATCAATCTCTGAGATGCTGTAAGAAATTAAAAGTTAGCAGGAAAGCAGGATTTTTAACATAAATTTACTAACCTAGAACTTTGTACTAGCATCACATCTATTGACTGATTAAATTTCAAGATAAATACTACTTGGTAGTATCTTTATCAAAGTACTTAATAAAAAAATTAAATTGTTCAATACTGAGTATACATTTGGGGAAGGAAATGGCAACCCACTCCAGTGTTCTTGCCTGGAGAATCCCAGGGATGGTGGAGCCCAATGGGCTGCCATCTGTGGGGTCGCACAGAGTTGGATACGACTGAAGCGACTTAGCAGCAGTAGCAGCAGCAAGTATACATTCCATTTTTCAATACTTCCAGAATGAATTTGGAGTTCCCATTTGGGGTCCTTAAGTGAGTTTTAAAAAGTTAGCAATAAAATGTGGTGTCCATTCACTTTATAACTACTTTGTACTTGCTATAACGTGAGCAATGATTTCCATTTTTTTTTAAATGGAAACACTGAAATAAACATCAACAACCTTGCTGCCAACCATTTCAGGATTCAAGAGAGAATGACAGATATGTAAACAAACGTTTGCAATGTGATGTAAGAATTTTAAAATGCTAAACAAAGAGAAATGTGTGATTCAGACAAGGTATTTTACAGCTTACAAAATACTCAACCTTCTCTCTTGTTTGGAACTCACAATAATCTTTTGAAATAGGTTGGTCTCCCCACTCCAACCCATCCCACTTGTAAAAGTGTGGCAGGGGGCAGAAACATCGAGAGCTGAGGAGTCCTTCTGTCAAGAAGGCTGAGCACCAAAGAATTGATGCTTTCTAATTGTGGTGCTGGAGAAGGCTCTTGAGAGTATCTTTCCTTTGAAAGGAGAGCAAACCAGTCAATCCTAAAGGAAATCAACTCTGAATAATTCATTGGATGGACTGGTGTTGAAGCTGAAGCTCTAATACTTTGGCCACATAAGGCGAATACCTCACATTGGAAAAGACCCAGATGCTGGGAAAGATTGAAGGCAGCGGGAGAAGGGAACCACAGAGCATGGGATGGCTGGATGGCATAACCAAGTCAGTGGACATGAGTTTAAGCTCCAAGAGATAGTGAAGGACAGGGCAGCCCGGTGTGCTGCAGTCCATGAGGTCACAAGACTCAGACACAACTCAGCAACTGAACAACAAGAACAGTGAAATAGCAAGTTGGTAGAATTCCCAAGACCACTTCCTGCTTCCCTGGTGTACAAGCTCGGCATAATCCCCACCCCTGTGAATTTGCTGGCCTATCGTTTTCATGATCAGGTGATGCTTTTTGGCATAGTTCACTGTAAGACAGAAAGATTCCCTCAGTGGGTCTAACCTAATCACATGAGCCTTTTAAAAGCAGAGAGTGTCCTCTGATTACTTGCAGAAAAGGAAGTCCGAGATTCAGAACACAATAAAGTTCTGTCCGCTTGCTGGATTGAGGAGGAAAGGGGATGAATAGCAAGGAATTCAGGTGACTGCTAAAGAAGAAGAAAGGCTTCCAGTAGACAGGCCAGAAGGAAAGGAGCGGCCTTGATTCTACACCTCCAAGAAACGGAATTTCTCCAATGAAAATGAACTTGTAAATGGGTTTTCCCCAGAGCCTGCAAACAAGCCCTCAGCCCAGCTGACACCTTAAGTTCAGCCTTACAATAGCCTGAGCAGAATCTGTGACCACAGTGTCTGGGACTTTTTGCCTATAGAACTGTGAGCTGATGAAAGAGTTTGATTTTAAGATGCTAATGTGAAGCGATTTGTTGTGCGTGAATAGAAAACCAATACAATCGATCTATGTCTCTGGATTTCAGAGAGGACTAGATTAGCCTTTGGTGAGTGTCTATATAGGGCCAGGCATCATTCTAGAGGTTTTCCATATTATCTCACTTTTACATTGAATTCATATCAGTGCTGTGAGGTCCGTATTACAACCCCCATTTTACAGATGAGGAAACTAACAATCTAATGCTAAAAGACTTTCTCAACAGTTCACTTACAATAAGGGACGGGCTAGAGTTTAAACCAGTCTGCCCTGATCTTTGTCCCTGTCTCTTCATGTTCCACTTTGTCTTCTTAAATGCCACAATCAGTGTTGCTTATATTCATCACACCATGACGAATATTTAGTCTGCAACAGTAAACTCTTTTGTATACAGAAAATATAAATATGAATACCCAGACAAATCTGCAAGAAAAATTTGGCTTAAATATATGTTATGTTATGTTAAAAAATAAGAATACATTCTGTACGTAGTTATTCCTTCCTCTCTTTCCATTATTCTTTATACTTAACTGACTTTTTTTATCAGTGTTAAGATACGTAGCAGAGGTTATAATTAGACTGCTTCGTGGATGGGGAAACTGAGGTTCAAGATAAATGATCCCTTGTCCTCACCTTATTTTGTTAGTTTCCCTATTTGGATGAAGAGGGATGTGTACCAATGACAGATTTTTTTCCCCAAATTTGGCTTCTTTGTGTTAGTTTCACAACGATGAGATCTCCAGTGAAGCACTTCTAATCCTAGGAGAGTCACACAGGAAATGAGTGATGTCTCACCCTGTCATAAATAGACACTTCACACGATCATGAGAGTCTTTTATGAATACTCATCCCCAAAAACTGACAATTTAGATGAAGAATATCAATTTGGGTTTTTAGATTTAGCAAAAGTAAATACAGGACACCTGATTAAATTTTGATTTTGGATATCTAAAACTATTTTTAAATTAAAAGTATGTCTCATGTAATATTTTGGACATATGTATACTAAAACATATTCTATATTTACCTGAAATTCAAACTGAATTAGGCATCTGCACTTTATCTGGTGATCTTAACACCAACTTTGTAAGCAACCTGCTGTTATGTGCTAGAAAAATGGAAAAATGAAAAAAGTATATTTCCTCCTTTAGAAAGTACACCATCCAGCAGGGAAAGAGACATGTTAGACAGGCATACTATGACATAATTACAATGATAGATATGACATAACTACAATGATAGAAATATATAATAGCAATGAGTTTTGTGTACTAGAAATGTGCCTTGTTCTAGGTGCTGAGGCAAGTGTTTTGTTTGTATTACCTCCATTTGATTCTTGTTGCACCCTAGAAACAGCCATTATTATTATCCTACTTTGTAGGTAAGGAAACTGAGACCAATAAGGATAAATAAATTGCTATGTCATCTGACTGGTACAGTGGCCAAGTCAGGACACAAACCCAGGTCATTAGATTGGGTCCAGCATGAGTCCAGCACACACTGCTGCTCCCAAAGCCCTGCAGAAAGACAGTTCATAGAGCTTCCCATGAGCTATCACAGAAAGAGGGCACATTTGTAGGTTTTGATGATCAGTCCTCAAAGATAAATAATTATTCACCACGTGGAAAAAGAGGCAAGGGTCTGAGTATAGGAAGAGAGAAAACAGTAGGCAAAACAAAAAAAAGTAAAAACAAAGGCATAAGGTTGTCAAATATGTGATTATTGTGAAACAGTACAGAGGTATTTAGAGGAGAATCTGTGCAGAAGAAGCAGTGAAGGGAAATGCCGAGTTGGTTTAGAAGAGGCTTATTGGCCATGTCAAAGAGGTAGAACTTGATCCTGTGGACACAGAGAAGGGTGAGCAGGTAAAAATAAGTGAATCTTTATTTTATAAAATCACTTTTGCTGTCAGAGGAGGATGGAGTGGAGAAGGGAGCTCCAGGTTGAAGACTTGGTGAAAACAAGCTGAGTAATGGAAGATGCCCAGGCCAACAGGAGTGAGCACAGAGAGGAGGGGATGAGGGGAAGAAAGGAAGCTTGTTTAGGATGGAGCATCACCGGGGCATAGCAGGGAGGTAACACTGCCCAATCTAGCAACAGAAAATTAGATTAAAGATTTACTGAGCATGGCCCCACCCATCAGAGCAAGACCCAGTTTTCCCCTCAGTCAGTCTCCCCCATCAGGAAGCTTCTATAAGCCTCTTATCCTTCTACATCAGAGAGCAGACAGACTGAAAACCACAATCACAGAAAACTAACAAACTGATCACATGGACCACAGCCTTGTCTAACTCAATGAAACTATGAGCCATATCATGTAGGGCCACCCAAGACGGATGGGTCATGGTGGAGAGTTCTGACAAAACGTGGTCCACTGGAGAAGGGAATGGCAAACCAATTCAGTATTCTTGCCTTGAGAACCCCACAAACAGTATGAAAAAGCAAAAGGATAGGGCACTGAGAGATGAACTCCCCAGGTCGGTAGGTGCCAAATATGCTACTGGAGATCAGTGGAGAAATAACTCCAGAAAGAATGAAGAGAGGGAGCCAAAGCAAAAACAACAGCCAGCTGTGGATGTGACTGGTGATGGAAGCAAGGCATGATGCTGTAAAGAGAAATATTGCATAGCAACCTGGAATGTTAGGTCTATGAAAGTGAAGTCGCTCAGTCGTGTCTGACTCTTTGCGACCTCATGGACTGTAACCTACCAGGCTTCTCCATCCATGGGATTTTCCAGCAAGAGTACTGGAGTGGGTTGCCATTTGCTTCTCCAGGGGCTCTTCCCGACCCAGGGATTGAACCCAGATCTTCCGGATTCTAGGCAGACGCTTTAGCATCTGAGCCACCAGGGAAGTTACTTAAGTCCATGAATCAAGGCAAATTGGAGTGGTCAAACAGGAGATGGCAAGAGTGAACATCAACATTTTAGGAATCAGCAAACTAAAATGGACTGGAATAGGTGAATTTAACTCAGATGACCATTATATCTACTACTGTGGGCAAGAATCCCTTAGAGGAGTTGGAGTAGTCTTCATAGTCAACAAAAGAGTTGGAAGCATAGTACTTGGATACAATCTCAAATATGACAGAATGATCTTTGTTCGTTTTCAAGGTAACCCATTAAATATCACAGTAATCCAAGTCTATGCTCTGACCAGTAATGCTGAAGAAGCTGAAGTTGAATGGTTCTATGAAGACCTACAAGACCTTCTAGAACTAACACCCTTTTCATTATAGGGGACTGGAATGCAAAAGTGGGAAGTCAAGAAACCCCTGGAGTTTTGGCCTTGGAGTACAGAATGAAGCAGGGCAAAGGCTAATAGTTTTGCCAAGAGAACATATTGGTCATAGCAAACACCCTCTTCCAACAACACAAGAGAAGACTCTACACATGAACATCACCAGATGGTCAATACCAATATCATTGATTACATTCTTTGCAGCCAAAGATGGAGAAGCCCTATACAGTCAACAAAAACATGACCAGGAGCTGACTGTGGCTCAGATCATGAACTCTGTATTGCAAAATTCAGACTTAAATTGAAGAAAGTAGGGGAAACCACTAGACCGTTCGGGTATGACCAAAATTACATCCCTTACGATTATACAGTGGAAGTGAGAAATAGACTGAAGGGATTAGAATTTCTGGTCATAGCAAACACCCTCTTCCAACAACACAAGACTCTACACATGAACATCACCAGATGGTCAATACCAATATCATTGATTATATTCTTTGCAGCCAAAGATGGAGAAGCCCTATACGGTCAACAAAAACATGACCAGGAGCTGACTGTGGCTCAGATCATGAACTCTGTATTGCAAAATTCAGACTTAAATTGAAGAAAGTAGGGGAAACCACTAGACCGTTCGGGTATGACCAAAATTACATCCCTTACGATTATACAGTGGAAGTGAGAAATAGACTGAAGGGATTAGAATTGATAGACAGAGTGCCTGAAGATCTATGGATGGATGTTCGTGACATTGTACAGGAGGCAGGGATCAAGACCATCCCAAGAAAAAAAAATGCAAAAAGGCAAAATGGTTGTCTGATAAGGCCTTACAAATAGCAGTGAAAAAAAGAGAAGCTAAAAAGCAAAGGAGAAAAAGAAAGATATACCCATTTGAATGCAGAGTTCCAAAGAATAGCAAGGAGAGATAAGAAAGCCTTCCTCAGCTATCAATGCAAAGAAATAGAGGAAAACAATAGAATGGGAAAGACTAGAGATCCCTTCTAGAAAATTAGAGCTACCAAGGGGACATTTCTTACAAAGAAGGGCACATAAAGGACAGAAAAGTTATGGATCTAACAGAAGCAGAAGGTATTAAGAAGTAGTGGCAAGATTACACAGAAGATCTGTTCAGAAAAGATCTTCATGACCCAGATAATCACAATGGTGTGATCACTCACCTAAAGCGAGACTTCCTGGAATGCGAAGTCAAGCCGGCCTCAGGAAGCATCACTACAAACAAAGCTAGTGTTTGCGATGGAATTCCAGTTGAACTATTTCAAATTCTAAAAGATGATGCTGTGAAAGTGCTGCACTCAATATGTCAGCAAATTTGGAAAACTCAGCAGTGGCCACAGGACTGGAGAAGGTCAGTTTTCATTCCAATTCCAAAGAAAGGCAATGCCAAAGAATGCTCAAACTACTGCACATTTGCACTCATCTCACACGCTAGTAAAATAATGCTCAAAATTCTCCAAGCCAGGCTTCAGGAATACATGAACTGTGAACTTCCAAATGTTCAAGCTGGTTTTAGAAAAGGCAGAGGAACCAGAGATCAAATTGCCAACATCCGCTGGATCATCAAAAAAGCAAGATAGTGCTGAAGAATTGATGCTTTTGAGCTGTGGTGTTGGAGAAGACTCTTGAGAGTCCCTTGTATCTCAAGGAGATCCAACCAGTCCATCCTAAAGGAAATTAGTCCTGAATATTCACTGGGCTTCTCTGGTGGCTCAGAAGTTAAAACATCTCCCAGCAATGTGGGAGACCTGGGTTTGATCCCTGGGTTGGGAAGATCTCCTGGAGAAGGAAATGGCAACCCACTCCAGTATTCTTGCCTGGAGAATCCCATGGAGGGAGGAGTCTGGTAGGCTACAGTCCACGGGGTTGCAAAGAGTCGGACACGACTGACCTACTTCACTTTCACTTTCATTCATTGGAAGGACTGATGCTGAAGCTGAAACTCCAATATTTTGGCCACCTGATGTGAAGAACTGAGTCATTTGAAAAGACCCTGATGCTGGGAAAGATTGAAGTTGGGAGGAGAAGGGGACGACAGAAGATGAGATGGTTGGATGACATCACCGACTCAATGGACATGAGTTTGAGTAAACTCCGGGCGTTGGTGATGGACAGTGAGGCCTGGTGTGCTGCAGTCCACAGGGCCACAAAGAGTCAGACATGACTGAGCAAATGAGCTGAAATGAACTGAACTGATCACCAGTATGTAGTTTCTCAAGACACTTTTGGGAGGAGCTGCAGATAACTCTGCAGAACCTTGGTGGCTCAGTGGGAGTGAATGATAGTAGAGTCAACCTGGTTTAAACACACCTCGTCAGCTCCCATTTCTCCCCAAATATAGCATGTATGTTCCTTAATGTACTATAGATTTTGAGAAGGGATTTTTGATACTTTTTGTAACTTCATAAATATCATGATTGACCTTTTTCATTGTCAAGGAAACCTAAGAAAGAAGGAAGCTGATTAAAGTGAGGACATGAATGACTGAATCTTGATTCCAGAAAAAGCTGACTCAATGGAAGCCTTCTTCTTTGCAAAAATGAAAAGCCAAAATATGGCAACTCATATTGTCACTATAGTAAATTACAAATTGGTGAAATAAAACAAAGCACTATGGATCCAAAGGAATGCAGTTTAAATTAAAATATCAACCAAGCATTCCCTGTGCACCTCGTTCATCATTCACGTTGGCCATGGGTCAACCGAACAGTATAGCCCCTCGACTCAGTCCCATCCATTAAGGACAAGGAGTGTCCCAGGAAAGAACCAAGAACTGAACTGAACTGAGGTCTTTTCTTAACATTTGCCATTACTTTTTCCCCAGACTCTGGGGACAAATCCAGGCTGCAAACCAACTGAGTGCTTTTTACTAACTACTAGACAGGAGATCCAACCAGTCCATTCTGAAGGAGATCAGCCCTGGGTGTTCATTGGAAGGACTGATGCTAAAGCTGAAACTCCAGTACTTTGGCCACTTCATGCGAAGAGTTGACTCATTGGAAAAGACTGTGATGCTGGGAGGGATTGGGGGCAGGAGGAGAAGGGGACGACAGAGGATGAGATGGCTGGATGGCATCACCAACTCGATGGACATGAGTTTGAGTGAACTCCGGGAGTTGGTGATGGACAGGGAGGCCTGGCGTGCTGCGATTCATGGGGTCACAAAGAGTCGGACACAACTGAATGACTGAACTGAACTGAACTGAACTGAGACAGGAGCCTAGTGGGCTAAAGTCCATGGGGACACAAAGAGTTAAATATAACTGAGGGACTGAACACGTATAGAGTTAAAGACCCACCTCTGGGGCCCATTCTTCATTTCTCAGAGTAAACTGAGTAACAAGTTTAAGTCCTGGTAACAAGATATTGCTTTTGCACAATGTTCTTCTTTTTAATTTTTTTTTTATCCAGTGAAGAGATATAAAATAATTTATTCTTAATATTATGAATATTATAGGATCACTCTAGAATATAAGAGTGAAGATAAGCTTGATTGGGAGACTCCAGATAAATTGCTCAGGGGATAAGAAGCTGGCTGGTGGGTATGTATGATTACATTGTGTCCTGTATATTTCACTTTGTTTTCCAACCTGAATGAGGGAGAAAGGTGGGCTTTCAAAGAAAAAGCTGTAATAGTAGATGCATTGCAGGAAGAGTGGCAGTGAGGGTGACATAATTAGCTGTCAGATCAAGTCTGCCAGGTGTACATTTCTCAACCCCAAACACTGTGGTCTGAGGTCCAGATGAGCATGCTTTTGGCTCATGCTCAGAGATGGATGCATCCTGTATTCTGATTCTAATGACCTTCCAAGTAAATGCAATCCCTTCTGTTACCTTTAACTACACTCCACCATCAACCCAGAGCAGAGACTTGGTAGACTATATATAAGAACAGCAAAAAAGAATACATTTGAATCAGTTCTAATGAAGTGCATGAAACTGGAGCCTAGTATACAGAGTGAAGTAAGCCAGAAAGAAAAACACCAATACAATATACTAACACATATGTATGGAATTTAGAAAGATGGTAACAATAACCCTGTATGAGAGGGAACAAAAGAGACACAGATATATAGAACAGTCTTTTGGACTCTGTGGGGGAGGGAGAGGGTGGGATGATTTGGGAGAATGGCATTGAAACATGTATAATATCATATAAGAAATGAATCGCCAGTCCAGGTTCGATGCAGGATACAAGATGCTTGGGGCTGGTGCACTGGGATGACCCAGGGGGATGGTATGGGGAGGGAGGTGGGAGAGAGGTTCAGGATGGGGAACACGTGTACACCCGTGGCAGATTCATGTTGATGTATGGCAAAACCAATACAATATTGTAAAGTAATTAGCCTCCAATTAAAATAAATAAATTTATATT
>SJYT01067828.1:10987-29817 GCA_006410635.1 Cephalophus harveyi | reverse complement strand
AAAAAAAAAAAAAAAAAACAGCAAAGAGGGGCTTAGAAAGAACAGGAGTCAGGGTTCAAAAGTCCAGTCTGAAATGCTGCTTGTAGGTGTCATTAAAAGAAGCTACTCCTCTTTTTCCTGTGCTTCTCACATCTATCTGGCTAAATTTGCAGCTGAGACCTGACATACCTTTCACATTTGAAGCATTAATTTTCACTTGCATCGTATTTGCTGTCCTATGGTATCTGTTTCTGGCCTAGAGGCTTCCTTCTGCTCCAGCAGGCTTATGTAGATTGTTTTTATGTAAGAGGGGAAAGGTGCAGGTATTTTTTAATACAGAGAATAACATGTCTTATCCACATGTAATTTTGTCTGCATCATGCCTTCCTTGGCTTTTAGAGGACACTTCTTTAAAGACATTTAACAGCACCAGTTTTGCTCACAGTGTCATAATGTAAGGAAGAAGTGCTAAAGTGTCTGCCTACACCACAGGCAAGATACTAAATCAAAGGGTAAATGAAATTTTGAAGTCGGCCTATGGACCATACACATGTATATTAAATACTTGGTCTTCTATGCTATGGTTGCATGCCCAGTTCAGTTCATTTCAGTTGCTCAGTCGTGTCCGACTCTTTGCGACCCCATGAATCGCAGCACACCAGGCCTCCCTGTCCATCACCAACTCTCGGAGTTCACCCAGACTCACGTCCATCGAGTCCATGACGCCATCCAGCCATCTCATCCTCTGTCGTCCCCTTCTCCTCCCGCCCCCAATCCCTCCCAGCATCAGAGTCTTTTCCAATGATATGATGTGCTCTGCAAATAAGTTAAATAAGCAGGGTGACAATATACAGCTCAGCCGTGTCCAACTCTTTGCAACTATGGACTGTAGCCCACCGGGCTCCTCTGTCCATGGGATTTCCCAGGCAGGAAAACTGGAATGGGCTGCCATTTCCTTTTCCAGAGGATCTTCCCAACCCATGGATTGGACGCATGTATCCAGTGACTCCTGTATGGGCAGGCAGATTCTTTACCACTGAGCCACCTGGGAAGCCCTGATCTTCTATGAGTTTAGATAAACTATGAAATATTACATATGTCAGAGAATCCAAAGAGACAAATAGCAATAAGTATATTTTTAAAACCTACATAAGATTTGCAATAAATTCACATTTTGGCCAAAGCAATATCAACAAATTAATTTTCCCAAGAAAAGGACTGGGATAACATCCTTTTTATGGCCATACTATGGACAGAGCAAAAAAAAAAAAAATCTGCTGGCCAGAGAACAGACAACACTCTCTAGGTGGAATGTGCTATATATTGCAAAATTTTTATTTTACAGGCTTAAAAGGAAATACCATTTAAAGCTACTCCCACTTGCCTTTGGCTTCATCTTCTCATTATTGACTCAAGCAGTTTGGCTTAAGTTATCCTTGAAGTACCTGTGCACTAACAACTATAATACTGTGACCCTTGGAGTATATGGAAATGATCATTTGAGGACCAAGATCAGAACTATATTATTTATGTAGTGAGAAGGTTAGGCACTTCGGCTAAAAGGCTATAATGAAGATTTATCTATTTCAACCAGTCCAATTTGGCCTTCCTACTAGGGTCTGTTCAAATTCCCTAAATCTGAAAGTTAAGAATATCTATTTTCCTGCTTGTAAATGTCAAAAAAATCGTATGAATCTCCAAAAATGAGCTCACAGTCCTGCCTTGACCTTCTACCACAGCATAACATAAATCTGGCTTTCAGCTTCAATTTTCCACTCCATGTTTTCCATGTCCTCTGGCCAAACAGGGCAACACAGTGTCTCCTGAATGCCTTCCGAGTTCTTCTGCAGATGAAGAAGAACTAATTATAGTCTCTAATTATAGTCTCCCCCAAGACACCTCCTTCATCCTGCCCGAATCCATACACTGTTGCTGTCCATCTTTGCTATTTACCCATCGTACAAGATCCATTTAAAATGTCATTCATTCCTGAAGAAGCTCCTGACTCTCCAACCAGAAGTATTTTTTTCTCTTCTTTTAAATCCCAACAGAAAAGGGCAAATATCATATGATATCACTTATATGTGGACTCTTTAAAAAAATGACACAAATGAACTTATTTACTAAACAGAAATAGACTCACAGACCCAGAAGACAAACTTCTGGTTACCAAAGGAGAAAGGAAAGATGAGGGGAGGAATAAATTGGAAATCTGAGGTTAACAAATGCACACTGCTGCTGCTGCTAAGTCGCGTCAGTCGTGTCTGACTCTGTACGATCCCATAGACGGCAGCCCACTAGGCTCCCCCGTCCCTGGGATTCTCCAGGCAAGAACACTGGAGAGGGTTGCCATGTCTTTCTCCAATGCATGAAAGTAAAGAGTGAAAGTGAAGTCACTCAGTTGTGTCCGACTCTTAGCAACCCCATGGGCTGCAGCCTACCAGGCTACTCCACCCATGGGATTTTCCAGTCAAGAGTACTGGAGTGGGTCGCCATTGCCTTCTCCAAACAAATGCACACTAATATGTAGTAAATAGATGAACAGCAAGGACCTACTGAAAAGCACAGGGAACTATATTCAATATCTCGTAATGGTCTATAGAGGAAAAGAATCTGAAAAAGAATTGATAGACATATAACTGAATCACATGGCTATTACTGTTGCTGTTGTTTAGTCTCTAAGTCATGTCTGACTCTTCAAAAACCCATGGAGTGCAGCACACCAGGCCTCCCTGTCCATCAGCATCTCCCAGAGCTGGCTCATACTCATGTCCATCGAGTCGGTGATGCCCTCCAACCATCTCATCCTCTGTCGTCCCCTTCTCCTGCCTCCCATCTTTCCCAGCACCACGGTCTTTTCTAAGGGGTCAGTTCTTTGCATCAGGTGGCCAAAGTATTGATGCTTCAACTTCAGCACCAGTCCTTCCGATGAATATTCAGAGTTGATTTCCTTTAGGATTGACTGGTTTGATCTTGCTGTCCAAGGGACTCTCAAGAGTCGTACATCTACTTCAATAATAAAAAGTCACAGATAAATAAAAATGCTAATGAAGTCAAGCCTTAGAGAGCTGAGGGTGTGCCTTGAGGACCCTTCTGCTGCCTCTGCTCTGCATTGCTTCTGCTCTTCACTAGTGTCATTCCCTAGCTGTGGATTCCTGATTTGGGTTCACTCTATAGCCTGAAGCTCAGCTTCTTTTTCTTAGTAGCTGTTAATGCATATTTATTAGTGAAAATAAATATGTGGTAACAGATTTGATGAGATTCTGNTCTGCTCTGCATTGCTTCTGCTCTTCACTAGTGTCATTCCCTAGCTGTGGATTCCTGATTTGGGTTCACTCTATAGCCTGAAGCTCAGCTTCTTTTTCTTAGTAGCTGTTAATGCATATTTATTAGTGAAAATAAATATGTGGTAACAGATTTGATGAGATTCTGTGAGCAGAGTAGTGGATGATGGAGGCCACATGGTACAGTGGGAAGAGGCCCAGCTCCCATTCCTCTGTGTCTAGGGGATGTGGACATTGTCTGTGCCTGGTTCTGTCTCCTGGCTGGGACTGTGATCTCTAATGAGTGGCAGGAGGACTTTTCTTATTGGCACCCCAGAGCTCTGGCCAGGGCATACTGCACGGAAAGCATTCAAATATTTGCAGTGCCAAATTGTCCCTTATTGAACATTTTAATCTGGGAAAATCCATTCAATCTTCTCAGCCTCAAATTTCTTCCTGTGAAAATGAGGGACTTCTTTTCAAAGTATTTTTAAATTTTTGTTTCATGCAGTATTTTTTTTCACTTGTGCATGTAACTACAAGGTGTTTCTTCAGTAATAACTTAATCAACTTTTACTGTTAGGTGGGCTGGATTTCTTGTTTTTGTGTTGTTTGTTTAATTAAACCCTGTGGTAGAAGCATGTTTAAGCAGCATTAATGTTATTAAAGTCTCAGAGCAAATAGAAGCAATCACAAGACAGAGGAACATCTTAGGGGATCACAGATCAGACATCCGTACAAGCACTGGTGTGCTACACTCTCTGCCCTCTCATGACAAACACATCCAGGATGGATGGATGGATGGACAGACAGATGAATGAAGGAGAAGATGACCACTCCAGACCCAACTTTGTGACATGAAACTTGGAAACAAATTTCCTCTCCAGAAAATGATAAACCATTATACATCCTTAAGATAAAAACCTGCAGTTCTCAGTAGAGTTATCTTTGACCTGTCAGATTGTATACCCTCTGTTTGACGATGATTAGATGGAAAATACATTCTCCAGGTGCTGGTTTCTGTGCACTGCTTAAAAAAAATTAAATGCAAATCACTAAGCTAAGGCTGCTATTGTGGCCTAATCACTAGTTTTCTACAGTAAATGACAAAACCATCATCCCTGAACGTGGCAGCCACAGTGGTCTTGCTGCCTATATACTTGTACAAAGCAAAATGTTCTTTAGAGTCTGACAGTAGTGGAAGCCATGAAGAGCCCAGCTCTTTACTTGAAAAATTTAGGTCACCTTTTGCACAGACATTTCTGCTTTAATGCTCTTGGCTCAAAATTAAGTCATAGAAAGCTCTCTAGGTAGATCAGAATTAAGACCCAGGTTCTCCACTGTACAAAGGAAAATATATGTCTGTGTTAAATAATTTGGAGTGTGGAAGAGGAGATTTTACAAGAGCCTAGGAAATTTGATTTGGAATCTCATAAGGGGCTTGCTGAAAAGTGCCGAGATGCAGTGTAGCATTCAAACTTGGAAGGAAGGCAGAGGGCTGATTCATCCAAACTGTTTTCCACAGAATTATTTTTTTTTATAATGCCTTCCCTCTGGCCCTACCATATTTAGTGCAATGCCACTTATATTTGAAGTCTGTTCTCTGCTACAGTGAAATAGCAGAGAAAAATAAGAAAAAAAATAGAAATACTCTGTTTCCCAGGAATGATATTTAATCCCCATTCATTTTAGACAAAAAAGAAAATAAAAACATTTTTCTCTGTTCTTCTTCATGTTTTATAAGGGACTGAATTCTTAAGCATATAAAATGCTATATGTATATAGATATAAATATTATAATGTGTGATATTTCCTTTTGGACCTTGAGTGAGAAATTTGAAAAAAGTCAGCATTTTGTGCAAACAACACCACCACCCCAAACATTTAGATTGCTGTGTTATAATGTGTCACTAGCAGAGTGTTGATTTCAAATTCTTTTTAAATAATGAATTATAAAGTTTATAATTCTCCTCTAAACAAACTTCTCCCTCTGTACATGCATCCTTATACTGATGATGACCTTGGCCAAGTACACTTGTGCCCTTGTATCTTCCTCTCTCTTACGTTTCTCATATTTTATTGGGTTCATCATCAAATGTGCCTTCTGCCTCCTTTCAGAGCTTTTAACATCCCCAGTCTTCATTCTTTATTTGCCTTGTTTATAAAAGGTGGATCCAACAGCATGCATGCTAAGTCGCTTTAGTTGTGTCTGATTCTTTGTGACCCTATGGACCGTAGCCCACCAGACCCCTATGTCAATGGGATTCTCCAGGCAAAAATACTGGAGTGGGTTGTCACCCTCTCCTCCAGGGAATCCAACAGACCCATGCTTATTTTCCAATATGCCCTGTTACAAACTCCATCCCAGTTCTTAAATAGCAAGATTACAGCTGGAAGGAACCACCAGGAGCACCTGATCTTCATTACTTCTCCATTTTCAACTAGCTCTTCCCCATTTCAACCAGCCATCCACTACACTCTGAGCAGCAAGCAAGTTCATAAGGCTGAATCCTCTGTGACTCAGCACTTGGCACTTGGCTACTTAATGTTATAAATGGATTCTTATCTGCTTGATCCTGAAATCCGGGCCCCTCTGCATTCCAGGAGAGGATGTATCTTGGCTCCTTGTATCTAAAGATTGAATGTTGTTCATTAATAAAATCCAGTCTTTTCCCAGGGCTGATCTCTTGCTTTGCTGCTGCCTGGTAGCTAAGTTGTGTCCAACTCTTTTGAACTCCAAGGACTGTAGCCCACCAGGCTCCTCTGTCCATAGAATTTCCCAGGAAAGAATACTGGAGCGGGTTGCCATTTCCTCCTCCAGGGAAACTTTCCGACCCAGGGATCAAGCCTATGTCTCCTACATTGACAAGAGAATTCTTTACTATTGAGCCACCAGGGAAGATCCTGCCTACGTTGTGTAAAACTTATTCCAAAATCAAGAAAAAGTGCCCTCAATTCCAAAATGCAATGTGAGGACTTTGATGCCATATGACAACATCTCTAGCCTGTACTTGTACAGTAGTCCCCAGTTAGTCCCTGGACCTCTTTATCTCACCTTCTATACTTTGTTTTACACATACTTCCATATTCATTGTCCATTTCAAAAAAGGCCTGCAAAATAAAGATCATCTATGAGACAAAATACATACTCCTTAGGTGGTATTAAGGGTCATCCAGATCTGTCCTCAAGTATAGGACAGGTTAAATCTCTAGTATAATCTGTCCTTAAATTATCTCTCTAATACCACCTCTGTTAGTAATATAATCTTCTTCAAGTATTCTGTCATAGGCTTCATAAACATTTGCTCTATTCTCTAATACTTATTTCAGCCCTGTGAGTTGGGCTGGCACCTGTGACCTTGGTTGATGATTCTACTTTATGAATGACAAAGCAAATGCACATAAAGCAGTATGAAGTCCACAAATCTACATCACAACATTACTCAGAGTCGCATTGAGAATCAGGGAAGAAGCAATCTACATGTCACACCCTAGCTGTTCCACCCATGAGAGTTCCCTGGCAGTCCAGGGGTTTGGACTTGGAGCTTTCACTGCCGAGGGCCCAGGTTCAATCCCTGGTCAGGGAACAAAGATCTACCAAGCCGTGTGGTGAGGCTAAAAAAAGTAGAGACTTCTAGTTGTTTTACCCATTTGTAAACGTTCCAAGAAATGTCAGTTCTGCAAACACCTTGCCCTCTTTCTAGGCAGAACTAGCTCCTCCTTGCCCAAGGTTTCCAAAGGTCTCTCTGAAGACTCTACTAGGACCTGTATCCCATGCAGGGTGATTATTAATTTTCATCTTAGTCAACAGTGAGAGACTTGCAGACAGAAGTCATGCTTTTTTTTTTTTTTTGCTTGATGTTTTGTTATTTGGTAGTATCTGGCTAATGCCATTCCATTACCAGGTGGCTTGGAACATGAAGTGGTGGACTGGCTACAGTGAATTATTGCATTCCCGTGCACTCAGAGAAATCACAATCATATCTGGATTGTGGTAGAGAAGACTGTTTGTTCTACAGCATCTATAAATGTGAGTCTTGCTAAACTTGAAGCTAGAATTCACATTGGAAAATCAATTGACCATTCTAGTCATACAATAAAGAATAAATTTTGTATGACTAACCTAAACTATTGCCATAAGTCACAAGGCATAAATCCTAAACTCATGTCTGGTTTTGTAAGAACACTGCATTCTTATTCAAATGCCTTTATTCAGAATTTAGCTAGTACAGAGCATGAGCTCTTCAAATATTTAATAGAAATTGAACCAATAAGCTTATTCAACCTCTGGATAGTCCCATAAAATGACTAATCTTGAACATATTAATATTTTATGAGTGCTGCATAACATCTTGAATATATTTGCTGGTGGAAGATATTTTTAACTGGGAATTACAATAAGGAAACTGGATACTTTATTTTAACTATGGTTTAATATGTTCAATCTAAATTTTGAGAAGATGATAAACAAGTGTGAAGCAAATATATTATGAATGTTATGGAATGAAAGAGTCCAGAATCAGTGGCAAGAAAATAAATTAGAAAAGTAAACATATATATATATGTGTGTGTGTGTGTGTGTGTGTGTGTGTGTGTGTGTATGTGTGTATACATATATATAGGGGGGGCATTCAGTGGTCCGTTTCACTGAATTGAGCATAGTATAGAACACTTCATAATTGATTTAAATGGTGGTTTCTGTTTATCATCAGGTATCATCTGTTAGTTATTTATAAAAGCCTCAGGAAGTAAGAATATTCTCATAGGTTTTTATTAAGGGTGACTATCATGACACCTTTTCTGAATAACTTTAATTTTATGTCTTCCTCATTGTCCATGTATAATTAGCTCATTGAGTTAGAACCAACTGCTAATATGGCCCAGATCACTGGTTCAGTCACATTGCCCATTTGAATGGAATGGTGAACTTGAAATGCTTTTAATTCTAAGATTTGGATTTTCAGTTTCATAGCCAGGAGCCAGTGTATAATGTATGTCCTTGGCCTCACTAAGCAATTACTCTGGGGGAAAAGTGCTGAATTTTCTTTTAAAAAATCATGTACAAGGCAAGTATACACCTTACTGGATATCCAGTTCTTAAGTTTATTATTTGGATCACACACTCAAATCAGTAGACCATTAGCACAGTAACTTTTCTTCTTTCTTTTAAAAAAATTATCCTTTCTTCTTCAAATTATTAGGATTATTATTGATGATTTTGAATTGTTAAACAACTGAAAATATTTCTGAAAAAGTGTGGTGGTATGCATTTCAATTAAATAGACTCACTCAATTTGAATAAATCTAACGGCCAGGGTGAGATATTTGAAATCAAAGATACATTTCTCCTATCCTGTCCTGAATCTTCCTTTTCCTCTTATACTGTATATTATCCCAGATCTGCCTTCATTTTCTTAAATTACTTTCTTACTCCCCACTTGCAGCCGAGGTGCTTCAATGCCTCTAACTGCAGGGCTTTACTGTGGGCTAGGCCTAACCCAGAAAACCAAACAGGATCTACAAATAGAAGTGATATATGTGGTTTTTACACTTGAGGGGCTCATACATAGTCCAATGAAATAAATAGAAATAAACAAACCAAAAACCCCAAAAATACAGTGAGGAAAGTTCCCACTGAAACTTTCAGTGTATAATGAGAACACCTAGGAAAGGGGGGTGACCTGAGGCTGGGTCTTTGGGAAGAGAGAAACAAGGGCCAGCTTCATGGAGAAGACAGGGTATCAGAGAGGGACTAACCCTTTAACTTATGATCTTCCCTAAGAATCCTTGATTCATGATTTCACGAATCAAGAACTCTCCAGCTGCTATTGAGATTTTCTGTTTTCATGAAATCCTTCCTTACATGTATTGTCTGAGCAAACATCATTGAGATACTGGTTTAATTGCCGAGTAATAATTCTAATGCTTGGTCGCAGAAGAAATTGGAGTTTTAATGTCATGTAGATATTTATAACAAACAATAGTGCTTGATGTAATAGACTTCAAATTACTCTCAATTGTCCTATTGTGTGAATTATTTATGAACTTTTACACATCTGTAAACTATGAATAAACCACTTTTAACCATTCCATACATAGAAAAAAAATTATCGAAGATCTTTCCATGTGATTTACTTACACTTCATAGTGCGATTTCAGCATAGCATTTCACGTGTACAAATTATAACATCTGATGTGTCATAGGCTTAACTATTCAACATTTCAATCGTGTATATTTATATTAGTGTCCAGAGGTAGGTTCAGAGCCTTTGAGAATCACCAGGTGACATTAAGTAATATGCTGCTGTTTAGTCACTCAGTCATGTACAAATCTTTTGTGACCCCCATGGACTGTAGCCCACAAGGCTTCTCTGTTCATGGGATTTTCCAGGCAAGAATACTGGAGTGGGTTGGCATTTCCTTCTCCAACTAAGTGGTATACATCTCCCTACTGAGTAAGCATCTGTATTATTTCTACCATATTAAAAAAATATTTCATGGAAGAAAATAATAACTGGATTCTTGTGAGAAAAGAGAAGAGAATGAGAAGGAGCTAATACTTGCTGCAATTCAGTTTGATTGCTCAGTCATGTCCGACTCTTTGCGACCTCATGGACTACAGCATGCCAGGCCTCCCTGTCCATCACCAATTCCTGGAGCTTGCTCAAACTCATGTCTATCGAGTCGGTGATGCCATCCAACCAGCTCATCTTATGCCGTCCCCTTTTCCTCCTGCCTTCAATCTTTACCAGCATCAGGGTCCTTTCTAAGGAGTCAGTTCTTCGTATCAGGTGGCCAAACTATTGGAGCTTCAGCTTCAGCATCAGTCCTTCCAATGAATATTCAAGACTGATTTCTTTTAGGATTGACTGGTTTGACCTCCTTGCAGTCCAAGGGACTCTCAAGACTCTTCTCCAATACCACAGTTCAAAAGCATCAATTCTCTGTGCTCAACTTTCTAAATTTCTAAGATTTGCTTAGCACCCAATGTGTATAAGATTCTTTACATGCATTATCATATTAGGTATACAGTGTTAGTCACTCAGTCATGTTAAACCCTTTGCAACACCATGGACTATAGCCCACCAGACTCCTCTGTCCATGGACTTCTCTAGGCAAGAATAGTGGAGTGGGTTGCCATTTCCTTCTCCAGGGCATATTATATCATATAAGACATCTGTAAAGTATACCACTATTTTTTATATTTTCACTCATTGAATTTTCTTACCTCCATTTTATCCAAAAGAATAGGAGATTCACTTCCCAAAGATACACAGAAACGAGTTTGTGTCGACATCAACATCCAGACACGGCTGGTTTGTAGCCACACAGGAAGCGGAACCTAACTTGGGTTTTGATGACACAGTAAACTACATAGCTTGGGCTAAGTCTTTGTTTCCCACGTGGGAGGGTATGTCCACCACCCCTGCCTCTGGCTCTAAATCATGATGAACAAACACATCTGGGAACCTTGTGCTAGACACGACCACTGCCTCTCTGGAGTGCGTCCTTGCTGAGCAGAATAATGGCTTCAAAGATGTCTGTGTTGCAATGTAAGTATACGCTACATTGCATGGGAGAAAAAGACTGCAGGTATAATTAGCTTGTCTACTTCAGGGCTGGATGACTGCCCTGGATAACTTGGTGGGCCTACTCTAATCACATCAACCCTTCAAAGTGGAAAGGCTTCTCTGGCTGAAGTCGGAAAGCAGAGGAGAAGGAGAAGTCAGAGAGATTCTGAGTTTAATGAGGTTTTCATGCAGGGTTGCTGGCTCTGAGATAGAGGGTCAGTGGACAAGGACTGGAGAGAGGCTTTCCGAGGGTGAAGGATGTCTTCCAGGTGACAACCATCCAGGACACAGGGATCTGAGCCCTAAAATCAAAAGAAAATGGATTCTGCCAATGATGTGAATGAACTTGAGAGCAGATTCTCCCAAGAGTCTCTTGACAACCAGCTGACACCTCAAGTCCAGCCAAAAGAAACCAGAGGCAAATATAGAGAGGGGCCAATCCAGGCTGTGAGATAGCATGCCTACATTTTTTAGTCCCTGCATTTGTGGTGATTTGTAACAGTAGCAAAGGAGACCGCTCAGCAGCCGGGGAAAGTATGTGTTGTTACTCAGTCGTGTCTGACTCTTTGTGACCCCGTGGACTATAACCCGCCAGGCTCCTCTGTCCATGGGATTCTCCAGGAAGAATACTGGAATGGGTTGCTCTTCCTTTTTCCAGGGGATCTTCATGACCCAGGGATTGAATCCAAGTCTCCTGCACTGAAGGCAGATTCTTTACTATCTGAGCCAGGGAACCCCCGTGTACAGCAGCCTCCCATCCAGTTATAGCTCAGACTTGGTCCCCCTGCTGGATTTTTTTCTTCCTCCTCCCTTTCCCAGTATTTATCTGTTTCATTATTGCAAAGCTGCATCTGCCATGATTAAAACATTATGTATTTTAAAAACAAAGTTCAACTCCCAAATGGTCAACTCACAAGAGGCCTACCACACCTTCCCTAATCCATGTGTGTATTAGTCACGCAGTCATGTCCGACTCTTTGCGACCCCATGGACTGTAGCCGCCAGGCTCCTCTGTCCATAAGATTTTCCAGGCAAGAATACTGGAGTGGGTTACCATTTCCTTCTCCAGGGGATCTTCCCAACCAAAGAATCGAACCCAGGTCTCCTGCATTGCAGGCAGATTCTTTACTCTCTGAGCCACTGGGTAAACTACCTAATCCATAACTGAGGAGAACCTCTAGAAAGGAACAATGTTTCCAGCATAGTAACAACCCCTTCAGAATACCCATGTAATTTCTTTTGTTGGGCTTTATTGGACTTCACAGAAACTTTTTTTAAATAAATTAAAAGTTTGTGGCTTGTCATGGGCCTCACTTTTCCAACAGCGTTTGCTCATCTCTTGTTTCTGTGTCACATTTTGGCAGCTCTCACAATGCTTCTAACTTTCTCATTGTTATTATATTTATTATGGTGATGTGTGATTAGTGATCTTTGATTACTACTCCATCTTGCTGAATGCTCAGATGATAACATTCCTTAGTAATAATTAAGATATGCAATTGCATGATTAATAAGTACATGCATGTGAGTTCCTTTAATGTGATACTCACTTTATTGAAGTGGTTGGGACTGAACACACCATGTCTCTTATGGTATGCCTGTATGATGGATAAAATTTTAATTAAGGAATCCTAGAATCAGTAGGATTACTATCTCTAGGTCAGTTACATAACTCTATTGCCAGGTCTCTTGTTCCTAAAGAGGAGAAAGTAAGAAGAGTTCAAGGGGAAGCAGAGTGTATCTCAGGGAACTTCCCTGGTGGTCAAGCGGTTAAGAATCTACCCTCCAATGCAGAGGAATATGGAGTCTATCCCTGGCTGCGGAACTGAGATCTCATATGATGCAGGGCAACTAAGTCCACATGCCACAGCTAGAGAGAGTTGCCCACGAAAATCCCACATGCCGCAAACGAAACCCACCGCAGCCGAATAAATAAATAAGTAAATATTAAAAAAAAAAAAAAAAGAGTGTCTGAGAAGCCCTTAATGCATCCTAGTTTCCCATAGTGATTATGAATCTAGGCTCTGGACTCAGACATACTGCCTTGGAATGCCAGCTCTATTTACTGACCATGGTGTCTTAGCCAAATGTTTCCACTTCTCTAATAATGCAAACACATTTCTTGAGCATTTTCCAGGTACTAAACTAAGCTGTTCATTTAATTTATCTAAATTATTAGTTATAGTAGCCCTGTGAGGCAATCGCTTTTCCTCCATATCCTCTTCGTAGACACTGAGGCTCGGAGAGAGCATGCATTTGACAGAACAAATGAGTGAAAGAAGAACTTAACCCACGGGTGTGACTCCCTGGCCTAACTTTCCCACCAGCTGTGGTCCTCTCTGAGCTCCTGCCGTCTCTGCACACCTGATGTAGTGAGAGAGCCCACCTCTGAGGGTCATGGTCTAGATGGACTGAGATGAAGCATGGCCTTCACTGGACACAGAGCCACATGATTGCTTCTGGGTCAGGAGCTGGCAGACTCTTCTGTAAAGAGTCAGAGAGTAAACATTTTGAGTTTTGCAGATCATACAATTTATGCTGCAAATATTCAGCTCTGTTGAAGTGCAAAAGCATCCACGGACAGTAAGTGAAAAAACGGGAGAGCTTGTGTTTGAATAAAACTTTATTAACAAAGAAGACAGAAGTCAGATTTGGCCTTTAGGTCACAGTTTGCCCACCCCTGCTCTAGGACAACAAATAAAAAATAAATATCTTGACTCACTATTTTCTATTTTTGCTGGAAAAAGTACACTTTTCAAAATCAGACTGTGATAATTTCTTAAGCATGCCTCAATATGCATTTTATTAAATAAACACTATTGAACTTTATTTTTACTATGCGTAAGATACTTTCTGACACTGATGTAAAAATGACTTACTCATTATAAGTGAAAGAAGTCAAACAAATACTGTATGATATTACTTATATGTGAAATCTAAAAAACACAAACCAGTGAATATAACAGAACAAGGAGCAGATTCACAGTTATAGAGAGCGAACTATTGATTATCAGTGGGGAGAAACAATAAGAGAGGGGCAATATATGGGTAGGGCAGTAAGAGGCACAAAAAGTTAGGTAGAAAATAAGCTACAAGGATATATTATACAGCACAAGGAAATATTTTAATAACTATAAATAGAGTATAATTTTTTAATTATGAAATAAATTTATTTAAAATAAAATTCAAAAATTTTAAACATACTGTACACCTATAACTCACAATAGTGCTTTAATATTATACAGCAACTATCCATCAGTAAAAATAAATTTAAAAAATTAAATGAAAAAAAATTAAATGAAAAGTAAAATATTAATTACTAAATAAATAATTTACTCATTAAAGATTTTTATTCTTTTGTTCAACCATAGGCATATCTTAATTCACCTTGAGTTCCTGTAGGTCATGGATCTGTCAGTTCCCTTGTATGTGGCCCATCTTATAATGTTGATTTTATGTTGTGCTTTTATGTTCTTTACTACTTCACAAGAAGATCTAAATTTTCCGTTTCAGTTTCCATTTCTAGGAATTGTTTTCTTATTTTTTTTGCTCACTCTTGTTATGTCTTTTCCTGAATCCCTAGTGACTCATTATATTCAGTTCAGTTCAGTCGCTCAGTCGTGTCCGACTCTTTGCGACCCCATGAATCACAGCACGCCAGGCCTCCCTGTTCACCACCATCTCTCGGAGTTCACTCAGACTCACGTCCATCGAGTCCATGATGCCTCTAGCATGTGAGATGAGTGCAATTGTGCGGTAGTTGGAGCATTCTTTGGCATTGCCTTTCTTTGGAATTGGGATGAAAACTGACCTTTTCCAGTCCTGTGGCCACTGTTGAGTTTTCCAAATTTGCTGGCAGATTGAGTGCAGCACTTTCACAGCATCATCTTTCAGGATTTGAAACAGTTCAACTGGAATTCCATCATCTCCACTAGCTTTGTTCGTAGTGATGCTTTCTAAGGCCCACTTGACTCATTATATTAACCAAAATTAAATAAGAAAAGTCACATTGTAATTTGAAAAATTATGACTGAAAAAGTATAACATAAAGAATTATTAAATATAATAAAGGCATGGAATAATGGATGTGTGTGTGTTCAGTTCCTCAGTGGTGTCCGACCCTTTGAGATCCCATAGGCTGTAGCCGGCCAAGCTCCTCTGCACCTGAAATTTTCCAGGCAAGAGTACTGGATCGGGTTGCCATTTCCTCCTCCAGGGAATCTTCCTGACTCAGGGATCAAGCCCAAGTGGCCTGCACTACATCTCCTCCTTTGGTAGGTAGACTCTTTTAACACTGAACCATCTGGGAAGCCCCCAGCTGGGGATAAAGAGGACTCAGAAGAATATAAAAATGGAAGGTCCAGGGAACCATTTCTGACCCTCGGGCTGAGCGTCCAGTGAAAAGTGCCTCCTTCCCGCAGGCTGAGATGCCGACTTTGTTAGAGAGGACACAGCTGCGGTCCACTGGGTGACTGAAGAGTCCCCATGACACTGTGCTGGCAGGACTTGCTGGACATCTGTCCCCAAAGCCTTGCCATGCATGCGCCCACTGGGTTGCAGGAGAAAGCGGCTTGCGGTAAGCTGCTCAGCAGAGGCACACTGCTAAAATATGCCCAGGGAGGGGGGCTGCCAGGGGAAGCCGTGGGCCCCTGTGTGCTGCAGGACCCAGTGGTGAGCCGGGTGCCCGGCAGGAGGCTGCCCAGCAAACACCAGGACCAGAGAGCAAAATCCTTTCCTCCTGCAATATCTGCTCAACACCATCTACTGAAAAAGCTCAACACCATGTCAGCCAGCAAAAGAAAAAATTAAAGGGCCCAGATTCATTTTTCCCAAAGCAAGCAAAAAGTTTGAGTTTGGAGCTGAATAGCAATAAATCCATAAGCAGCACACTCACTTTCTATCTCATCCTTTGCCTCTTAAACATAATGCTTATCCATTTTGTCAACTTAAATGAGTTTTTGCATTTACTTGGTGTCTATATTCCACTGTTTTTTCAAACACTATTCCCAGCAATATTGCCAGTTTCCCAGGAATTCTGTGAATGAGGGTGCAGTTTCTCGGAAGGAGCTGATACTGCTCACCTGGCACCTATGAGATGGGCACCCTTCCAACAAGCACTGACATTGATGCACCAGGCCTTGGGTGTCACAGGGAACATTTAAGTCCTGGTGTCCTATGCCAGGCGTTGACAACACTCCCATGAAAAATCACAGGCAGATGCCAGTGCACAATGAGGGAAAATGCATCTCTCTCTACCAACAACATGTTGCATGTAACCCACTAACTCCTGAAGGGCCTAATCCACCACATTCCTACCCTGAAAAAACATACTTGCATCCTAACTTATCTTGAAACTTTTCTGTAACAGTTAAATAAAATCTGATATGGCTGCACAATAAATTATTAAGCATCCATGAGTAAATATTGATGAAAATCTAACGTGTGCATGTGTGTGTGTGAAAGTCGCTCAGTTGTTTCCTTCTGCTGCAACCCCACGGACTATAGCCCGCCAGGCTCCTCTATCCCTGGGATTCTCCAGGCAAGAATACTGGAGTGGATTGTCATTCCTTTCTCCAAGGGATCTTCCTGACCTGACCCAGGGATTGAACCCCTCATCTCCTGCATTGTAGGCAGATTCTTTACTGTCTGAGCCACCATGGAAGTAAAAATCTAATATGTGAAAGTGAAAGTCGCTCAGTCATATCCAACTCTTTGAAACCCCATAGACTGTACAGTCCATGGAATTCTCCAGGCCAGAATACTGGAGTGGGTAGCCTTTCCCTTCTCCAGGGGATCTTCCCAACCCAGTGGTCGAATCCAGGTCTCCCACACTCCAGGTGAATTCTTTACCAGCCACCAAGGAAGCCCAATAAGAGCCCAATAACACATGAAACACCCACAAAATGAGTTTAAGCTAAAAAGTAAGGATGTATTCTATTCTACACAAACACAGGCACACATACACCTACATAACCAAAATATGAACACCTTAATAAAAATTATTTCTCATGTAAATAATCTCATATTTCCTTCTTCATCTTTATTTGTATTATTATAAATTTTCTTTCATGAACATTATGTTTTGCAAGAAAAATTATTAAAACAACATTTGGTGTCTCTACTCTGTGTTTCTTTCTTCCTTTCCTAAATGACTGCAGCTCCATAAAGAAGCCATTCCCTAGGATTCCGGTTCATGATTCACACAACAGATTCTCATTGCATTGAGATTATCTTACCAACTAAAAATAAATAAAATAATGCATCATTATTATTATTATCAATTATGAAAACAAAAATCATTCTTTCAATAAAATAATGCACCATTATTATCAATTATGATAACAAAAATCATTCTTTCAATATTCCAGTCCCCTCATTAGCTCATGTGCATCAATTTATAAATTCAAGGGTCTAGAGTTTTATTTCCAATGATAAAGAGACAAAAGAGTATTCTATTTGTTACTAGAGATTTTTAAAATATTTATTAATGTTCTAAGAGTTTCAAAAATGATCCATTATATTTTTAGGTGATATGACGATGACCTTGCCATTTATCAACTTGGAAAATCTATTAATGTGACCAGGTGACCCTAGAATAAAAATTCAAAGCCCATCTCAAAATCTACAATTGGTAGTGAATGTTTCAAGTTCTATATCAAAATTCCTATACATTTTCTGTCACAACTGAAAGAATGGGGGAGGCCGTGGGCTAATGAGGACTACTTTTCTACCCTTAAATCCTTTTGTTGCTGGGGTCAATAACTGAAACACTATATTATTTTTAAAATGAAAGACAATACATAAAGGTTATAGCATGATGTACATATGGCTGATTCTCTTTGTTGTACAGCAGAAACTAACTCTAAATTATAATGTAATTATACTTCAACAACAACTTTTTTAAAAAAAGAAAAGAATAGTTTTGAGCCCAAATCATCATAGTTGTCAAAAAGAAACCTGGCGTATCTATTTATAATATATAGTATACTAATGTGCTTCTCTGGTGGCTCAGTGGCAAAGAATCTGCTTGCCAAGGCAGGAGACATGGGTTCAGTCTCTGGGTCAGGAATATCCCCTGGAGAAGGAAATGACAACTCACTCTAGCATCCTTGCCTGGGTAATCCTATGGACAGAGGAACCTGGCAGACGGCAGTCCATGGGGTCACAAAGAGGTGGGCACGACCTAGTAACTCAGCAACGACAGTCCTATTCTAACAGAATGTTAAAAATATACTGTCACATCACAATAAAACTCTCAAACAACAACAAGAAAAAAGATGTCCTTGGTACTTTTCAGCCATCTATGCTTCACAGCATAATCAATCAATTAAACATTTCTGAAATTAAAGTTTCTTGGCAAGCACAGTATGTGCAGTGAAATTTTTGAGTAACTGGGATCCATAAGTGATCCTATGTAATATGAACCATTGGCCTTGGTTTTGAACCACTCTTTTAAAGGATTGGCGAGGAACTGGCAAGAAACACAGAAACGTTGATATGGACTTCCAGTGAGGGCTGCTTACAGGCTCCAGTCTAATGCTGTAATGTTTTGCGTTCAGACAATTTAACTAGCAAGGCTCACCTACCACCTCCAGAGACTCACCAGTGAAAACTATTTAATATCATTTTAATATTAATCTTTGAGCATAAGACATTCTCAAATTACTTTTCCTAGCAAACTGCTATCCTCTGTGATATTGCTAAGTATACACTGGCACCAAATTAAAAAATACTACCTAACTCTCTTTAAACACTTTCATTCATTCACGTCTTCACAAATATTTATTGAGCACTTAACATATGCCAAGTATATGCTGATCTATAAAGATGCAAAAGGAAAAATAAAAATAGTCTACCCCTGGCTTCAAAGAGCTTGCAGTCTGGAGGGAAGACATGTACAATAAGCATAGTATAAAAGGATGTTAAAATAAGACTCTGGTTAAGAGCCCTCAAGGTTGAGAATAAAATGAATGATTACTCACTATCTGAAGCAAGAGATTGATGAAGAATTTTAAAG
>SJYT01067828.1:0-10455 GCA_006410635.1 Cephalophus harveyi | reverse complement strand
GGAGGACCAAGGATGAGATGTCTGTATGACATCACGGACTCGATGGACGTGAGTCTGGGTGAACTCCGGGAGTTGGTGATGGACAGGGAGGCCCGGCGTGCTGCGATTCATGGGGTTTCAAAGAGTCGGACACGACTGAGTGACTGAACTGAACTGAACTGATGGTAACGTGTCCTTCTCTGTACCCTGGAGAATCTAGGTAACACTCTTTGGCCACTCTCTGTTCTTCCAGTTTCCAGAGTATTGGCTTTATTACTCAGAACAAACCTCTCTCTACAGCAATACTACCTAGAACTTCATCACCCAAGATGCCTTAGTTGCTATGCAGAGATTCTTTTGGAGAATCTAGGGCTGCAAATATAACAAGAAACAGAAAGTCAGTTAGCAACCAAAAGCTTTTAGCAAAGCTGAATGAACAACACCTCTGCCCTCTAAACTGGCTCAATGGCTAAGAGCTGTGGTTGTCACGGAAGGCTTCTTGTATCGGAGTGTATTCTTTGTGCTAAATATATCTATGTTAATTTGCAATGCAGCCACCTTCTCAACTGAAAGGCAGAATGTTCCAAAAGAACATATGTCCAGCACCTTCTTTAGCTTTCGCTTGAGAAACAGTTTGTGTTTTCCTTTTTCTATTCTTTTCTTTCCCCCCTCTTCATTTCTCCTGGTTTTTCTCTTTAATCAAGACAGCAAATGCATACTCTCTTCTGTTGAACAGTCATATTTTCCTGAGCCCTAGAACCACAAATCCATCTATGGAACACAGCACAGGACACACTAGATTAAGAACATGTTTGCCACTTTTAAGATATAAGGAACTTTTTGAGATAAAGAATTAAAGATGACTAATGATAAAGATTTGTTAAATCCATTAATGAGATGAACGGACAGAAAAAAAGGAGAGATTAATATTGATCTGTAGCTTTCTGGAAAGGCTTCAGGAGATTATAAGGAAACCTACTTCAGGACAATTGTGGTTTTCTACATGACAAGAAGCAGGGAGAAAAGCGGGGAGGGAAGACTAGAAAGGGCAGTCTGGCTAGAGACCGAGCTAGCAAGAGACAGGGAGCCAGAGGAAGCTCTTTGTCCATATTGGAATTGTTTTGGGTTGAATTATGATCCTTCAAAATTCACATGTTGACATCTTATGTCCCGTACTGCAGAATTTGACCTTATTTAGGAATGGGGTCGTTGTAGATACTAGTTAAGGTCCTACTGGAATAGGGTAGACCTGTAATTCAATATGACTGGTATCTTAATAAAAGGCTTCCCAGGTATCTCAGCCGTAAAGAATTGGCCTGACAAGCAGAAGACACCAGTTTGATCCCTGGGTCAAGAAGATCCCCTGGAGAAGGAAATGGCAACCCACTCCAGTATTCTTGCCTGGAGAATCCCATAGACAGAGGAGCCTGGCAGGCTACCGTCCATGAATCTCAAGAGAGTTGGACACTGCTTAGCGACTGAACAACCACCACAAAAGTCCTTATAAAAAGGGGAAATTTGGACACAGCTAAGCACCCAGGGAGAACGCCATAAAAAGATGAAGGCGGAGATTGGGCGCTGCTTCTCCAAGTCCAGGAAACCAGAGATGGTCAGCAAACCATCCAAGGTAGGAGCGAGGAAGGAAGCAGGCTCTCCCCAACAACCTCAGAAGGACCCCCTCAATCTCTGATTTCTGGTTTTGAGACTGTGAGGGGGTACATTTCTAATATTGAAGCCAACCAGACCATAGCACTTCTTTACAGCAGCCCTGGCATATCCATACGGAGAGGCGGGGGCACCCCTTGTCTCTAGGACACGTGACTGTTCAGGGACTGTTGTTAGAAAAAGCCCTCTCTAGAACCAACCCTAGAACCATCCAGACTGGATAATGTTCTCTGCCTGTAGTCACACTTTTGCAGAAGTTGGGAGGAATGGCACATTCCAAAATAGTCTTTAAATATGTACTACATGTTATTAGAGTGCCAATAAAGGCTAACCCAGAAGTCTCTACATCTCATTAACGGGCCCTCAAAGAGAGCATTAATTAAATCCTGGAAACCACAGGGTTTTGAACAGTTGGAATTTATATTTTAAAAATAGGCAACTCTGCTTCCTCCCAGCTCTAAAATCTATAATTCTGGTTGTGACACACTTATCACCCACCAGTTCTTATGTTCATTTGGATCTTTCCAGATTTCTTAGAAAGTGCCAAGAAAACATTTGCATTCTGGTATACATACCAAACTGGACATGGGCATGAGAGTTTTAATAAAAGAAAAGAAATACCTGATTCCCCAAGATCTATGAGATCCTGACACCTCCCACTGTTTGAGAAGAAATGGATATCATGGCATTTGTGAGATTTTGTTTAAGGATACATAAATTTTGTAGTCTTAATAGGTTACAGCATTTAAAAGAAGTAGGACCTCAGGAAATTCTGTGGCTCGACAGCTAGTGCTTACCAGCTACTGAGCCGGTATTTCATGTCCACTCCCTTTAATAACCACAGCCTCAGTGTCCTTAGGCTCATCTCTCCTCTCCTCTCCTCTGCCTCCTTACCTTGTTATCCTCTGTAGGAGAGAAACTAGAAAATGCATCAGACTGAAACAAAATCTGAGTTTAGAAACGTGAACAAAGTCAGATATGTCATCCGAGATAATGACCTAAAACTTGATTTTAAGGGTTGTATCTGGGGTTTTTTATTGTTATTTCTTTTCCACATTTTTCAAATCCCAGGCAACTTGCTATATCATGAATTTCTCTAAATACTATCTTACCAATGTGGAATAAACTGGATACTTAATAAGAATGTTAATAAATAATCCATGCAAGATGAATGACTTAGACAAACCGCATGTCCTGAGTTTCACTTTCTTAATATGCAGGTGACCACATTAATACCCATCTTGGAGCCTTTGTGCAGTGACTCAGTGATGTAGTGAAAGTGCAGCCCTGATGGGGATTCTGCATGGTCCTGCTCTAAGGTTGTTTTCAGAGCTCAGTTGTTTAAATGTCTCCTCTACTGTCCCTTCCCCCAAATCGCACACAAGGCACCAAAGAGTCTGCTGATCTTTCTCAGGATGTGCTGCATATTTTTAAATAAGAGTCTTCAATTCCATCTCCAAATTAAAATCCTTGAAAAGTTCCTTAGTGCTTAATATAAAATTAAAGATATCTTGCAACTTGGCTACAAGCTATCTTTCCAGACTCAATTTCCATTTTTTTTTCAGTTATCTCCTGAGTGGTCTATTTTGGAAAAATTATTTGGCTTATTACAGTATATATATTGATATGTTTAAAGGTCAAACCACTGTCCATACAGTTTGCCTTTATCCTCAAAGACCCAGACTTATCCTCTTCTGCATGACCAGATATGACTTACACTTAATTTCAACACAAATCTAAATTTCCAAATAAGCTGAACCTGGATTTTCCCACCTGGGAATTATTTCTATTCTTTTCATGTATTCTTTATATTATATAATTTATTAATAATTTTATGTTATATATTTATATTATTTATAAAAGTATAAGTATATTTATATAAAATATTATAATGATATATATAAATAATATATCTAAATCTTATTATGACAGTGACAGACACTTGTGAACATAGTCACATTTTTTTGTTTATTGATTTGTTTCTTAATTATTTTCTAAGTTGCAAAATTCTTTATCACATAAAGGTATTTGGGAGGTAGAGTTTGTCTTTCTGTAGAAAATGAGACTGTTATACTCAATTTCTTGGACTTCCTTCTTGCAATGGTAGGAGCACGTAATCAGGTTTAGCCAACCAGACACAGCCACTCAGGAATTTAAATCAGAACAGAGCAATTCAGAGAGGCAAGCAGAGTGTGTGTGTTAGTTACTCAGTCATGCCCGACTCTTTGTGACCCCACGGACTGCAGCCCACCAGGATCCTCCATCCATGGAATTGTCCAGGCAAGGATACTGGAGTGGGTTGCCGTTTTCTTCTCCAAGCAGAGAGACAGAGTTTATTTCCTTTGTCTCCAAAATCACTGTGGATGGTGACTGCAGCCATGAAATTAAAAGATGCTTGCTCCTTGGAAGAAAAGCTATGACCAACCTAGACAGCACATTAAAAAGCAGAGACATTACTTTGCCTACAAAGGTCTGTATAATTGAAGCTATGATATGAAGTTTTTCCAGTAGTCATGTATGGATGTGAGAGCTGGACCATCAAGAAGGCTGAGCACTGAAGAACTGATGTCTTTGAACTGTGGTGCTAGAGAAGACTCTTAGGAGTCCCTTGGACAGCAAGGAGAACAAACCAGTCCATTGTAAGGGAAATCAACCCTGAACATTCATTGGAGGGGCTGATGATGAAGCTGAAGCTCCAATACTTTGGTCACCTGAGATGAAGAGCTAACTCATTGGAGAAGACCCTGATGCTTGAAAAAATTGAAGGCAAAAGGAGAAGGGAGTGGCAGGGGATGAGACGGTTAGATAGCATCATCGACTCCATGGACATGAATTTGAACAAACTTTGGGAGATAGTGAAGAACAGGGAAGCCTGGCGTGCTGCAGTCCATGGTGTTGCAAAGAGTCAGATATGACTGAGTGACTGAACAACAACAGCAAGCAGAGGGACGGTTTCAATCTGGCAGAAATGGCATTAGCAGCAGCAGTGGCAACATTGGGTGCATAAGCAGATGGAGACAATAATTTCAGCAATAGCATCATTGTCCACCATCAGCAGCTCTCCCAGGCGACTCATTTTGTAGAGTGATTTTCCAACTATTCCAAAAGTTTTGTTTGTTTTTTTTTTTTTAGTAAAGTTCCAATTATCAATTCTTTCTTCCATGGATTATGCCTTTGGTATCATTGGCAGACCCAAGTTTATCCAGATTCTCTCTTATTATCGTTTAGAAGTTTTACAGTTTTAAGCTTCACATTCAGTCTACAATCCACTTTGTGTCAAAGCCAATTTGTGAAAATATTTACCAATGCATAGTCAAGCTGGTAGTCTCCTTCAGGCTCCTAATTTATGGATGCTTGTCAGAAAAACAGGAAATTCCATTTAACTGTACTGAGCTGAGTAACTCGTGCTGATACACACACCATTTAGCCCTGGATCCCTCTGAACATACAGATAAAAGCCTTTCACGCAACTGCTCTTCTAAACAACATTAATTCAGAAATACTTACCAAACTGTCTCTTTTTGTCAAGCTCTTTTCCAGGCACTGGGGATATAGTCAACTAAACAAATGCATATTTTTATATTCAAGGAGATTATAATCTAGTGGGAGAAGGCATACAGACAAAATAAAAAAGGAAACTATAAAGCATATTAGCTACTGGTAAGTGTTAAAGAGTTAAATTACACAGGAAAGAACAGGCAATTTTTAATGGAGTGTACAATTTTGAATATGGTTATATAGAGGTCATGGATAAGATGACATGTTGAGTAAAGATTTGAAGAAAATCATGCTGATATCTGGAAGAGAACGAGGGGGAGAAAATAGGCGGACATAAGATCAGAGAGGCAATGGGTTGATATCATGAAGGACTTTGTGAGATTTTAGTCTGAATGAAATGGAAAGTCACAGAAAATAAACTAAAGTAAATATGGATGTTGCAGAAATATGATCAGTTCAGTTCACTTCAGTCACTCAGTCATGTCTGACTTTTTGTGAACCCATGGACTGCAGCATGCCGGGCTTCCCTGTCCATCACAAACTCCTGAAGCTTGCTCAAACTCATGTCCATCAAGTTGGTGATGACCTACAACCATGTCATCCTCTGTCATCCCGTTCTCCTCCCACCTTCAATCTTTCCCAGAATCAGGGTCTTTTCTAAAGAGTCAGTTCTTTGCATCATGTGGCCAAAATATTTGAACTTCAGCTTCAGCATCAGTCCTTCCAATGAATATTCAGGATTTATTTCCTTTAGGGTTGACTGGTTTGATCTCCTTGCAATCCAAGGAGCTCTCAAGAGTCTTCTCCAACACCATAGCTCAAAAGCACCAATTCTTTGGCACTCAGCTATCTTTACCGTCCGAGTCTCAGATCCATACATGACTCCTAGAAAAATCATAGCTTTGACTAGACAGATCTTTGTTGGCAAAATAATGTCTTTTCTTTTTAATATGCTGTCTAGGTCCATCATAGCTTTTCTTCCAGGGAGCAAACATCTTTTAATTTCATGGCTGCAGTCACCATCTGCAGTGATTTTGGAGCCCAAGAAAATAAAGTCTGTCATTATTTCCCCATCTATTTGCCATGAAGTGATAGGACCAGTTGGAGAAGGAAATGGCAACTCACTCCAGTATTCTTGCCTGGAGAATCCCATGGACAGAGGAGCCTGGTGAGCCACAGTCCATGGGGTCACAAAAAGACAGACATGACTGAAGCAACTGAGCATGCATACACACAAGATGGGACTGGATGCCATGAGCTTAGTTTTTGAATGTTGAGTTTTAATCCAGCTTTTTCACTCTTCTCTTTCACTTTCATCAAAAGGCTCTTTAGTTCCTCTTCACTTTATACCATAAGGGTGGTATCATCTGCATATCTGAGGTTATTGATATTTCTCCCGGCAACCTTGATTCCAGCTTGTGCTTTCACATGATGTACTCTGCATAAAAGTTAAATAATCAGTGTGACAGTATACAGCCTTGACATATTCCTTTCCTGATTTGGAACCAGTCTGTCATTCCATGTCCAGTTCTAACTGTTGCTTCTTGACCTTCATACAGATTTCTCAGGAGGCAGGTAAGGTGGTCTGGTATTCCCATCTCTTGAAGAATTTTCCAGTTTGTTGTGATCCATGCAGTCAAAGGCTTGGCTTGTCAATGAAGCAGAAGTAGATGTTTTTCAGGAATTCACTTGCCTTTTCTATGATCCAACAGATGTTGGCAATTTGATTTCTTGTTCCTCCGCCTTTTCCAAATCCTGCTTGAATATCTCTGGAAGTTCTCAGATCATTTACTGTTGAAGCCTAGCTTCGAGAATTTTCAGCATTACTTTGCTAACGTGTGAGATGAGTACAACTGTGTGGTAATTTGAAAAATCTTTGACATTGCCTTTCCTTGGGATTGGAATGAAAACTGACCTTTTCCAGTCCCGTGGCCACTGTTGAGTTTTCCAAATTTGCTGGCATATTGAGTGCAACCCTTTCACAGCATCATCTTTTAGGATTTGAAATATCTCAACTGGAATTCCATCACTTCCACTATCTTTGTTCATAGTGATGCTTCCTAAGGCCCACTTGACTTCCCATTCCAGGATGTCTGGCTCTAGGTGGGTGATCACACCATCATGGTTATTTGGGTCATGAAGATCTTTTTTGTATAGTTCTTCTGTGTATTCTTACCACCTCTTCTTTATATGTTCTGTTTCTGTTAGGTCCATACCATTTCTGTCCTTTATTGTGCCCGTCTTTGCATGAAATGTTCCCTTGATATCTCTAATTTTCTTGAAGAGCTCTCTAGTCTTTCCCATTCTATTGTTTTCCTCTATTTCTTTGATCGATCACTTAGGAAGGCTTTCTTATCTCTCCTTGCTTTTCATTGGAACTCTGCATTCAGTTGGATATATCTTTCCTTCTCTCCTTTACATTTCACTGCTTTCCTCAGCTATTTGTAAGGCATCCTGAGACAATTATTTTGTCTTTTTGCATTTCTTTTTCTTGGGGATGGTTTTGGTCACCGCCTCCTGTACAGTGTCATGAAACTCTGTCCATAGTTCTTCAGGTACTCTGTCTATCAGATCTAATCCCTTGAATATATTTCTCACTTCCACTGTATAATCATAAGGGATTTTATTTAGGTTATACCTGAATTGTCTAGTGATTTACCTTACTTTCCTCAATTTATGTCTGAATTTGGCAATAAAGAGTTCATGATCTGAGCCACAGTCAGCTGCCAGTCTTGTTTTTGCTAACTGTATAGAGCCTCTCCATCTTTGGCTGCAAAGAATGTAATCAACTGATTTTGGTATTGACCATCTGGTGATGTCCGTGTGTAGAGTCATCTCTTGTGTTGTTGGAAGATGGTGTTTGTTATGACCAGTGCATTCTCTTGGCAAAACTCTGTTAGCTTTTGCCCTGCTTCATTTTGTACTCCAAGGCCAAACTTGCCTGTTCCTCCAAGTATTTCTTGACTTCCTACTTTTGCATTCCAGTTCCCTATAATGAAAAGGACATCTTTTTGGGTTGTTAGTTCTAGAAAGTCTTGTAGGTTTTGATAGAACTGTTTGATTTCAGCTACTTCGACATTAGTGGTTGGGACATAGGCTTGGATTACTGTGATGTTGTATGGTTTGCCTTGGAAATAAACAGAGATTATCCTATAGCTTTTAAGATTGCACCCAAGTACTGCATTTTGGACTCTCTTGTTGACTACGATGGCTTCTCCATTTCTTATAAGGGATTCTTGCCCAAAGTAGTAGATATAATGGTCATCTGAATTAAATTTGCCCATTCCAGTCCATTTTAGTTCACTGATTCCTAAAATGTCAATGTTCACTCTTGCCATCTCCTGTTTGGCCACTTTCACTTTACCTTGAGTCATGGACCTAACATTCCAGGTTGGTATGCACTATTTTCCTTACAGCTTCGGACTTTACTTCCATCACCAGTCACACCCACGTCTAGGCTTTGTTTTTGTTTTGGCTCAGCCTCTTCATTCTTCCTGGAGCTATTTCTCCACTCTTCTCTAGTAGCATATTCAGTTCAGTTCAGTTCAGTTGCTCAGTCGTGTCCGACTCTTAGCAACCCCATGAATCGCAGCATGTCAGGTCTCCCTGTCCATCACCAACTTCTGGAGTTCACTCAGACTCACGGCCATTGAGTCAGTGATGCCATCCAGCCATCTCATCCTCTGTCGTTCCCTTCTCCTCTTGCCCCCAATCCCTCCCAGCATCAGAGTATTTTCCAATGAGTCAACTCTTCGCATGAGGTGGCCAAAGTACGGAGTTTCAGCTTTAGCATCATTCCTTCCAAAGAAATCCCAGGGCTGATCTTCAGAATGGACTGGTTGGATCTCCTTGCAGTCCAAGGGAGTCTCAAGAGTCTTCTCCAACACCACAATTCAAAAGCATCAATTCTTCGGCACTCGGCCTTCTTCACAGTCCAACTCTCATATCCATACGTGACCACAGGAAAAACCATAGCCTTGACTAGACAGATCTTAGTCAGCAGAGTAATGTCTTTGCTTTTGAATATGCTATCTAGGTTGGTCATAACTTTTATTCCAAGGAGTAGGCATCTTTTAATTTCATGGCTGTAGTAGCATATTGTGCACCTGCTAACCTGGAGAGTTTTTGACTTTTTATACTGTTCATGGGTTCTCAAGGAAAAAATACTGAAGTGGTTTGCCATTCCTTTCTCCAGTGGACCATGTTTTGTCAGAACTCTCCACCATGAGCCATCCATCTTGGGTGGCCTACATGACATGTCTCATAGCTTCATTGAGTTAGACAAGGATGTGATCCATGTGATCAGTTTGGTTAGTTTTTTAAATAAGTGTTCTCATATTACCTTACAGTTGAGCTCAGACTAAATTACACCATCAGCTCTCCTAGGTCTTATGCTTGCAGATGGTAGGTCATGCGACTTCTCAGGATCCACCTTTGTGTGAGCTGATTCATCATTACGTCTCTCCCTCCTTCTCTCTGTCTTATGTACTATACACAATATATAATCAATCTTTCTCTCTCTCATATATATTGTATATAATACATACAACATGTAATATATAAAATATATAGTCATCTCTCTTTCTCTGACAGTTCTTTGTTCTAGAAAACCCTAACTAAAACAGAGTTTAAGCATAAGTTTGTTTCAGACATAGTGAATGAAGATTCTTGCTTAATTGTCTTTATTCCCTCTGTATAGAACCATAACTGCTGTGAGTATGCATACATGCATGTGTGTGTGTGTGTATGTGTGTGTATGTGTGCATATGTTGAGAAGCCTGAGTGTTAAGTGTTAACACTTTCCGGAGAGTATTAGAACAAATTACCCAGGAAAGTGTAATGTAATATGATTACTAAACCATGAGCATGACGGGACCCTCTTGAGACTTTTGAAATTGTGTCCATGGAGTAATTATGATGGACGTTAGACTCTAAGGAAGGAACTGAGCCAATAAGGAGTGGGACAAATGGTGAAAGCTGATGAGGTCATTTACTGGAGAGGGGTTCAGTTCAGTTCAGTTCAGTCACTCAGTCGTGTCCGACTCTTTGCGACCCCATGAATCGCAGCACGCCAGGCCTCCCTGTTCATTACCATCTCTCGGAGTTCACTCAGACTCACGTCCATTGAGTCCGTGATGCCATCCAACCATCTCATCCTCGGTTGTCCCCTTCTTCTCCTGCCCCCAATCCCTCCCAGCATCAGAGTCTTTTCCAATGAGTCAACTCTTCGCATGAGGTGGCCAAAGTACTGGAGTTTCAGCTTTAGCATCATTCCTTCCAAAGAAATCCCAGGGTTGATCTCCTTCAGAATGG
>SJYT01067822.1:245625-269764 GCA_006410635.1 Cephalophus harveyi | reverse complement strand
GGGGGGGGTAAAAGGGGTGGCCTTACAGACGTCTCCTGCCACCTACAGATGCCCAGGCATTATGGGACTTTTCCCTGGGCCTCCAGAGAAGGGAGGACTGGAACTCGGCCCTACTAGAAATCAGACCAGACCAGAACCAGAATTCGAGTTCTCTGCCAAGAGGAGGTGATCAGTCTCCAATCCTCAGCTCAGGCTGAGGGCCCTTTGACCAGATTCCTGCATCCAGGACCGGGGTACTAGAAAAACAGGGGAGGATAGGAAGGGTTAAGGAGAGGAAAGAGAGAGGGAAGGGGAGAGAGATCAATAAAGTCTCTTGTTCCTTACCAGTCGGGGCACTCTGGCCAGTTGTCCATGTCAGGAGGAGACCAGGGAAAAAGGGTCCCAGTTCCGGCCTCTGGGTCTGGTCCATTGGCAGGCAAGCTTGCCCCTGGGTACCCCGAGTGGTCAGGATGTCAGTTTCAGCAAAGAAGAGTCCCTCCAGAGTCGCCATTTGTTGCAGGAAGCTGGACCCCTTCCAGGGTCCCAAACTGGGCTCTTGTCTAACACTTGGAAATGAATTGTCCAAAGAGACACATCTTCTGACAAAGCAAGAGATTTTATTGGGAAAGGGCACCCAGTGGAGAGCAGTAGGGTAAGGGAACCCAGGAGAACTGGTATTATCCAAGAGACCTAAATTTTTCAGGATAATCACCATTCCCTCAAAATCTCAGTGAGCTGACTTGAAAACTGTAAGTGGTTAACATTCCAAAAGCAAGTAGGAATAAAGGGCTGTGATGAGGTTTGAAGGAGAAAAAAGTAGTTTGTGCCTTATGAATTCTCAGAACTAACTAGGCTGTAAGTTAGAGAACAAGATTTTTCCTGGTTTTCAGGAGAAAGCATCTTTGAGGAAAAAATTGTTAAATATAGGTTCCAAATGTAACACAATGGGACAATAGAAACAAAGTGAAGATCCAGATAAAGTGGGGGGAGGGGAACAGGGCAAGGAAAACCCAAGAAACCTAGCCACATATATTTAAAACTTTTTTAGAAGAGGAAGCTCTAAAATTATGAAAGTAGAAAAAAGAGTCTTATGCCTTCAATCTAAAAGTTCAGAAAAATAATTATGCACACAAATAAGAAAAGGAACAGCAATGAAGCTAAATACCATAGAATGTTCATAATAAAAAATAAAAGTGTAGACTAGAGACAACATAAAAACAAGTACACACATAGGTTATGCATTATAAAGTAGAAGAAAAAATGATACAACATTTACTGTATAATAAAGAATTAAAGAAATAAATTAGATAAAAATGAAAACATTGAAGACAAGCAAAGTATACATCCAACTTCCATATATTAGGAACAGCAGAGCAAAGAGGAGGGGAAGCAAGCAATCAGATCAGGGCTAAATCTTCCCAAATGTTTATGAAATCAAAATTAAAAAGTGGGGTGGTCCTCAGATGGTGGAGGAATAGGACAGGGAGACCACTTTCTCCCACAGAAATTCATGAAAGGAACATTTGAACACTGAGCAAATGCCACAGAACAACTTCTAAATGTTGACAGAGGACATCAGGCACCCAGAAAGGCAGCCCATTGTCTTTGAAAGGAGGTAGGAAAAAAATATAAAAGATAAAAAGAGATACAAAAGAGAGAGGGATGGAGATCCATCCTAGGTAGGGAGTTTTTAAAAAGAGAGAAGTTTCCAAACACCAGGAAACGCTCTCAGTGGTGAATCTGTGATGAGCCTTGGAACCTCAGAGGGCAACATAACAGGGAGGAAAAATAAATAAATCATTAAAACCCACAGATTACGTGCCTAAGGCAACTACCAGTGGAGAAGCAGCGCAGAGGCTTGCATCTGCCACTAGCAAGCAGGAGCTGGGCAGGGAGGCACAGGCTGCATTGCCTAGAGTAAGAACCAGGCCTGAATGCCCTGAGGGCAATCTGAGGGAACTAACTTGAGATAGCAAAAAAGACTGTGGGATAGCTATCCTGCAAAAAGCCCTAACCTAAATCACTGCCAGGCCTTCTCACAGAACAAAGGACTGAGCAGAGCTAGCCAGCTGTGGACTGGCCCATCCCCCACTGGAGACAGACAGGTGAGGGCAGCCAGAACCAAAAGGGGGCAATCATGGCCCCAGAGAGGCATCATCTACCAAACTGCAAGCAGGCATCATTGCTAACCAAGACTCCTTGGGATTCTGGATGGTCTACATCTGCCAGAAAGATCACAGCCAGAGACACATGGCACTCCTGAGAAGGCATGCCCGTTTTACACCCAGAAAACACCTGGTCTCCTGAGCTGCTTGGACTGGGGAAGGGCACAAAACGCAGGCTCAATCAAGTCTGCACCTTTGTGGAGTACCTGAGAACCTGAACCTGAGCGGCTTTGACTTGGGAAGTGCACTCAACACAGTACCAGCCTCAGACAGTTCCTGGCAGAGCAACCTAAAGCCTGAGCAGTGTAGACTGGGAAAGCACCCATGCCTTGAGCGGGGACAAACCCAGTGTGGCCGAGACACTGCGAGAACTCCCCACAGATGCCAGTGATATTTGTTTGCAGTGTTCCTCCCTCCCCACAGCACAACTGAACAAGTGAGCCTTTAAAAAGTGACCACCACTGCTCCCTTGTGTAAGGGTGGAAATTAGACACTGAAGAGGCCAGCAAAAATAAGCTAAGAGAAACAGAGGGAACTGCTTTGGAAGTGACAGTTGCAATAGATTAAAACCCTGCAGTTAGCACTGACTACATAGGAATGGGCCCATAGATCTTGAGAAGTGTAAGCCAGATCAAGGAACTATCAGAAAATGAACTGACTCCACACTGTCCACAACACCAGAGAAAGTCATAGATAGATTTTTATCATTATCATTTTTTTAATTTTTAAATTTTAAGTCCTCTATTACTCCTTTAATTTTCATTTTTATAACCTACTATTACTTTGCAAAAAAAGACCCTATTTCTAAAGCAAACATATATATATATATAATAATTTTTGTGACTTTTTTTTCTTTAATATTGTATTTTTGAGAATCTAACCTCTACTATAGATTTTTAATCTTTGCTTTTTGATATTTGTTATCAATTTTGTACCTTTAAGAACCCAATCTTCAGTACCCGTTTTTACTTGGGAGCGAGATTACTCACTGGATTGCTCTCTCCCCCTTTGGACTCTCTTTTTTCTCCACCAGGTTGCCTCTATCTCCTCCCTCCCCCTTCTCTTCTCTACCCAACTCTGTGAATCTCTTTGTGTATTCCAAGCTGTGGAGAACATTTAGGGAACTGATTACTGACTGGATCTGTTTCTCTCCTTTTGATTCCCCCCTTTTATCCTCCTGGCCACCTCTCTCTCGTTCCTCCCTCTTCTCTTCTCTGTGTAATTCCGTGAATATCTCTGAAGGGTCCAGACTGAGGAGAGCATATAAGGAAGCGATTACTGGATAGCTTGCTCTCTCCTCTTTTGATTCCCCCTCTTCTCCTCCTGGTCACCTCTATCCCCCTCCTCCTCCTTCTCTTCTCCATGTAACTCTGTGTACCTCTCCAGGTGTTCCTCACTGTGGAGAAACTTTACAACATTAATCTAGATGTTTCATCATTGGTGCTATATAGATAGAGAAGTCTTGAGGCTACTTTAAGAATATGACTTTAAACCAGAGACAGGAGGCCTAAGTCCAAATCCTGAGAACACCAGAGAATTCCTGACTCCAGGAAACATTAATCAATAGTTCAGTTCAGTTCAGTTCAGTAGCTCAGTCGTGTCCGACTCTTTGCAACCCCATGAATCGCAGCACGCCAGGCCTCCCTGTTCATCACCATCTCTCGGAGATCACTCAGACTCACATCCATCGAGTCAGTGATGCCATCCAGCCATCTCATCCTCAGTCGTCCCCTTCTCCTCCTGCCCCCAATCCCTCCCAGCATCAGAGTCTTTTCTAATGAGTCAACACTTTGCATGAGGTGGCCAAAGTACTGGAGTTTCAGCTTTAGCATCATTCCTTCCAAAGAACACCCAGGGCTGATCTCCTTCAGAATGGACTGGTTGGATCTCCTTGCAGTCCAAGGGACTCTCAAGAGTCTTCTCCAATGCCACAGTTCAAAAGCATCAATTCTTCGGTGATCAGCCTTCTTCACAGTCCAACTCTCACATCCATACATGACCACAAGAAAAACCATTCAAAGTCACACCAATCCCATTTACATCTCAAAACTCATTACTGGACACTTCAGCACACTCCAGAGAGAAGAAATCCAGTTCCACCTACCAGAATACCGACACAAGCTTCCCTAAGCAGGAAACCTTGACAACCCACCTGTCCAACCCCATCCACAGTGAGGAACCTCCACAATAAAGAGGAACCACAAGCTGCCAGAATATGGAAAGGACACCCCAAACACAGCAATATAAACAAGATGAAAAGGCAAAGAAATACCCAGCAGGTAAAGGAACAGGATAAATGCCCACCAAACGAAACAAAAGAGGAAGAGATAGGAAATCTACCTGATAAAGAATTCCGAATAATGATAGTGAAAATTATCTAAAATCTTGAAAGCAAAATTGAGTTACAGATAAATAGTCTGGAGACAAAGATCAAGAAGATGCAAGAAATGTTTAACAAGGACGTAGAAGAAATAAAAAGGAGTCAATATATAATGAATAATGCAATAAATGAGATAAAATCACTCTGGATGGAACCAACAGTAGAATAATGGAGGCAGAAGATAGGATTAGTGAGGTAGAAGATAGAATGGCAGAAACAAATGAAACAGAGAGGAAAAAAGAAAAAAGAATTAAAAGAAATGAGGACAACCTCAGAGACCTCTGGGACAATGTTAAATGCCCCAACATTCAAATCATAGGAGTCCCAGAAGAAGACAAAAAGAAAGACCATGAGAAAATACTTGGGAGATAATAGTTGAAAACTTCTCTAAAATGGGGAAGGAAATAGTCACTCAAGTCCAAGAAACCCAGAGAGTCCCAAACAGGATAAACCCAAGGCAAAACACCCCAAGACACATATTAATCAAATTAACAAAAACCAAACACAAAGAACAAATATTAAAAGCAGCAAGGGAAAATCAACAAATAGCACACAAGGTGATTCCCATAAGGATAACAGCTGATCTTTCAATAGAAATGCTTCAGGCCAGAAGGGAATGGCAAGACATACTTAAAGTTATGAAAGAAAATAATCTACAGCCCAGATTACTGTATCCAGCAAGGATCTCATTCAAATATCAAAAAGAAATCAAAAGCTTTACAGACAAGCAAAAGCTGAAAGAACTTAGCACCAGCAAACCAGCTCTCCAACAAATGCTAAAGAATCTTCTCTAGACAGGAAATACAGCAAGGGTGTATAAACTCAAACCCAAAACAATAAACTAAATGGTAACGGGAACATACTTATCAATAATTACCTTAAATGTAAATGGGTTGAATGCCCCAACCAAAAGACAAAGACTGGCTGAATGGATACAAAAACAATACCCCTATATATGCTGCCTACAAGAGATCCACCTCAAAACAAGGGACACAGACTGAAAGTGAAGCGCTGGGAAAAGATATTCCAAATAGAGACAAAAGAAAGCAGGAGTAGCAATACTCATATCCGATAAAATAGACTTCAAAACAAAGGCTGTGAAAAGGGACAAAGAAGGCCATTACATAATGATCAAAGGATCAATCCAAGAAGAAGATATAACAATTACAAATATATATGCACCCAACATAGGAGCACCGCAATATGTAAGACAAATGCTAACAAGTATGAAAGGGGAAATTAACAATAGCACAATAATAGTGGGAGAATTTAATACCCCACTTACACCTATGGATAGATCAACTAAACAGAAAATTAACAAGGAAACACTACCGGGGTCCAGCCCCCACAGGATCCAGGGAAACCCAAAGGAGAAATGGTGTTGGCAAGGAAAATGACTTAGAGAGAGATAAAGAAAGAATGTTGCAGATAAGAGAATAGAGGAGAGAAAGAAAGAAAAAAAAAAGAAAAAAGAAAGACACGGGGGAACCAGGCTTTCTTGGAACTGATCCTGGTCCTTCACTTTATTTTTCAGGGAAGCTTTTATACCTTGACTTGTACTTAGAGGGAAATGAAAGGTGCAAAGTCATACAGAGTCAGCCCAAACATTACAGCTGTTTTGTCTTTATCAAAACCAGGATTTTTTCTGCATACCTTTCCCATAAACAATGTTGTGTACATTATCTTCTGGCCTTGGAGGCCTGTGAACATTTTATGACCCGCTTTTGACAAAGGCTGCTCAACCAGAAAACTTATTTTCCCTTGAAATGTTTTTTCTTTATATTTCTAATCTATGTCAGCCTCCAAAAATGCTAAACAGAGTTACATTTCTCATGGAGCAAAGGTGCAGTGAGTTACAAGAAAGAAAACACCAATTAGCTCAAAGGTCTGATATGGTTAATTTCAAGGCTACACTTGTTTTTCTTACATTCCAACTATGTTAACTAATGCACTCCCAGGTGCACAGTGGATAAGAGATATGGGAACTTAACAACAAGCATTGGCCCAATAATGAAATCTTACACCAGCACTACTCTAATAGTTTTTAACTCTTTGAAAGGCTCTGTGTTTTAGGGTTTCCATGCCTCTCACATCTAGGAGGCTGTGAACAATCATATGCATAGCTGCAAGAGTCTGGATAAACCTGCCAAGCAAGCTTGGCAGAGGGGGTTTGATTTGAAATATTCCTCCCATGTCCAGGAGACTTATTAGCTGGAGCCCTAAGTTGATTTTCTCCAGAGAAAGGTGGTCGGGGATAGCCCCCTGTATGTCAGGAGAGTTGGTGAAAGGCACAAAATACTAAGACAGACAGATTCTGGTTTTGGAATAGATGCTCGAGCAGGTCTAGGAAGCCCCTCGAGTCCTGAAGCCTTTCTTAACAGTTCTCTTCTAGCATTGGCCCAATAATGAAATCTTACACCAGCACTACTCTAATAGTTTTTAACTCTTTGAAAGGCTCTGTGTTTTAGGGTTTCCATGCCTCTCACATCTAGGAGGCTGTGAACAATCATATGCATAGCTGCAAGAGTCTGGATAAACCTACCAAGCAAGCTTGGCAGAGGGGGTTTGATTTGAAATATTCCTCCCATGTCCAGGAGACTTATTAGCTGGAGCCCTAAGTTGATTTTCTCCAGAGAAAGGTGGTCGGGGATAGCCCCCTGTATGTCAGGAGAGTTGGTGAAAGGCACAAAATACTAAGACAGACAGATTCTGGTTTTGGAATAGATGCTCGAGCAGGTCTAGGAAGCCCCTCGAGTCCTGAAGCCTTTCTTAACAGTTCTCTTCCACATGACCTTGTCATGTGTTGGATCTCCCATGCTTGCTCCTGGCAAAACACAAACTTTAAGTGATACTATAGACCAGTTTGACCTAACTGATATCTATAGGACACTGCACCCCCAAACAATGAATTTCACCTTTTTCTCAAGTGCACATGGAAACTTCTCCAGGACAGATCACATCCTGAGCCATAAATCTAGCCTTGGTACATTCAAAAAAAAAATTGAAATCATTCCAAGCATCTTTTCTGACCACAGGGCAGTAAGATTAGATGTCAATTACAGGAGAAAAATTCTTAAAAATTCCAACATATGGAGGCTGAACAACACGTTGCTGAATAACCAACAAATTGCAGAAGAAATCATAAAAGAAATTAAAATGTGCATAGAAATGAATGAAAATGAAATAACAACAACTCCAAACCTATGGGACATTGTAAAAGCAGTGCTCAGGGGAAGGTTCATAGCAATAAAGGCTTACCTCAAGAAACAAGGAAAAAGTCAACTAAATAACATAACTCTACACCTAACACAACAGCTAGAACTGGACATGGAACAACAGACTGGTTCCAAATAGGAAAAGGAGTATGTCAAGGCTGTATATTGTCACCCTGCTTATTTAACTTCTATGCAGATATTAGATCTCAATTACAAGAGAAAAACTATTAAAAATTCCAACATATGGAGGCTGAACAACACGCTTCTGAATAACCAATAAATCACAGAAGAAATCAAAAAAGAAATCAAAATATGCATAGAAACGAATGAAAATGAAAACACAACAACCCAAAACCTGTGGGACACTATCAAAGCAGTCTGAAGAGGAAAGTTCATATCAATACAGGCATACCTCAAGAAACAAGAAAAAAGTCAAATAAATAACCTAACTGTACACCTAAAGCAACTAGAAAAGGAAGAAATGGAGAACCCCAGAGTTCGTAGAAGGAAAGAAATCTTAAAAATTAGGGCAGAAATAAATGCAAAAGAAACGAAAGAGACCATAGCAAAAATAAAATCAACAAAGCCAAAAGCTGGTTCTTTGAGAAGTTAAATAAAACTGACAAACCATTAGCCAGACTCATCAAGAAACCAAGGGAGAAAAATCAAATCAACAAAAAATGAAAATGGAGAGATCACAACAGACAATACAGAAATACAAAGGATCATGAGACTACTATCAGCCACTATATGCCAAAAAAATGGACAACTTGGAAGAACTGGACAAATTCTTAGAAAAGTATAACTTTTCAAAAAACTGAACCAAGAAGAAATAGAAAACCTTAACAGACCCATCCAAGCACGGAAATTGAAACTGTAATCAGAAATCTTCCAGCAAACAAAAGCCCAGGTCCAGACGGCTTCACAGCTGAATTCTACCAAAAATTTCGAGAAGAGCTAACACCTATCCTACTGAGACTCTTCCAGAAAATTTCAGAGGAAGGTAAACTTCCAAACTTATTCTATGAGGCCACCATCACCCTAACACCAAAACCTGACAAAGATGCCGCAAAAAAAAAAAAAAAAACTACAGGCCAATATCTCTGATGAACTTAGATGAAAAATCTTTAACAAAATTCTAGCAAACAGAATCCAACAACATATGAAAAATATCATACATCATGACCAAGTGGGCTTTATCCCAGGGATGCAAGGATTCTTCAATATCCGCAAATCAATCAATGTAATACACCATATTGCTGCTGCTGCTAAGTCGCTTCAGTCGTGTCTAACTCTGTGCAACCCCATAGATGGCAGCTCACCAGGCTCCCCTCTCCCTGGGATTCTCCAGGCAAGAACACTGGAGTCGGTTGCCATTTCCTTCTCCAATGCATGAAAGTGAAGTCGCTCAGTCATGTCCGAATCTTAGTGACCCCATGGGCTGCAGCCTACCAGGCTCCTCTATCCATGAGATTTTCCAGGCAAGAGTACTGGAGTTGGGTGCCATTGCCTTCTCCAATACACCACATTAACAAATTGAAAAATAAAAGCCATATGATTATCTCAGTAGATGCAGGGAAACCATTTGACAAAATTCAACATCCATTTATGATAAAAACCCTCGAGAAAGCAGGAATAGAAGGAACATATCTCAACATAATAAAAGCTATATATGACAAACTCACAGCAAACATTATCCTCAATAGTGAAAAATTGAAAGCATCTTCCCTAAAGTCAGGAACAAGACAAGGGTGCCCACTCTCACCACTACTGTTCAACATAGTTCTGGAAGTTTTTGCCACAGCAATCAGAGCAGAAAAAGAAATAAAAAAGAATCCAGATTGGAAAAGAAGTAAAACTCTTACTGTTTGCAGATGACATGATCCTCTACAGAGAAAACCCTAAAGACTCCACCAGAAAATTACTAGAGCTAATCAATGAATATAGTAAAGTTGCAGAATATAAAATCAACACACAGAAATCCCTTGTATTCTTATACACTGACAATGAGAAAACAGAAAGAAAAATTAAGGAAACAATTCCATTCACCATTACAATGAAAAGAATAAACTACTTAGGAATATATCTACCTAAAGAAACAAAAGACCTATATAGAGAAAATTACAAAACACTGGTGAAAAATCAAAGGGGACATAAATAAATGAAGAAATATACCATGTTCATGGATCAGAAGACTCAATATAGCAAAAATGAGTATACTACCCAAAACAATCTATAGATTCAATGCAGTCCCTATAAAGCTACCAATGGTATTTTTCACAGAGCTGGAACAAATAATTTCATAATTTGTATGGAAAAAAAAAAAAAAAAAAAAACCTCGAATAGCCAAAGAAATCTTGAGAAAGAAGAATGGAACTGGAGGAATCAACCTGCTTGACTTCAGGCTCTACTACAAAGCTACCGTCATCAAGATAGTAAGGTACTAGAACAAAGACAGAAATATAGATCAATGGAACAAAATAGAAAGCCCAGAAATAAATCCACACACCTATGGCCATCTTATCTTCAACAAAGCAGGCAATAATATTCAATGGAGTAAAGACAATTTCTTTAACAAGTGGTGCTGGGAAAACTGGTCAACCATTTGTAAAAGAACGAAACTAGAACACTTTCCAACACCATAGACAAAAATAAACTCAAAATGGATTAAAGATCTAAGCATAAGGCCAGAAACTATAAAACTCCTAGAGGAAAACATAGGCAAAACACACTCCAACACAAATCACAGCAGGATACTCTATGACCCACCTCCCGGAATATTGGAAACAAAATCAAAAATAAACAAATGGGACCTAATTAAAATTAAAAGCTTCTGCACAACAAAGGAAACTATAAACAAGGTGAAAAGACAGCCTTCTGAATGGGAGAAAATGATAGCAAATGAAGCAACTGACAAAGAATTAATCTCAAAAATTACAAGCAACTCCTGCAGCTCAATTCCAGAAAAATAAATGACCCAATTTAAAAAAATGGGCCAAAGAACTAAACAGACATTTCTCCAAAGGAGACATACGGATGGCTAACAAACACATGAAAAGATGTTCAGCATCACTCTTTATCAGAAAAATGCAAATCAAAACCACAATGAGGTACCATTTCACACCAGTCAGAATGGCTACGATCCAAAAGTCTACAAGCAATAAATGCTGGAGAGGGTATGGAGAAAAGAGAACCCTCTTACACTGTTGGTGGGAATGCAAACTAGTACAGCCAATATGGAGAACAGTATGGAGATTCCTTAAAAAACTGGAAATAGAACTGCCATATAATTCAGCAGTCCCACTGCTGGACATACACACCGAGGAAACCAGAATTGAAAGAGACACGTGTACTCCAATGTTTACTGAAGTACTGTTTATAATAGCCAGGACATGGAAGTAACCTAGATGTCCATCAGCAGACGAATGGATAAGAAAGCTGTGGTACATATACACAATGGAATATTACTCGGCCATTAAAAAGAAGGTTTGAAACGCCATATTGAAGTACAATGACATATACCTAGAAAAGTCTACATAAAATGTCTAACATTAAGAAATATGCTAGTAAATTTTGGTTGTTACATGAAAGGAATAGAAAAGAAAAATCCTTTAAGTAACTCCAAGCAAACAGGTAAGCAAAGAAGTGAATTGGAAGGGTAAGAAAATTCAGATGTAATAAAATTTCTCAGTAAAAGAAATTGTGAACATTATAATGATATTTACAGAATAAAAAAAGGCAATTACTCAGAGGTTTCACTTACACCTAAACTGCATTTCAAGAATAAATACTGCAAATAAACATCTAAAAATTAGAGGCACCAAGGGAAGATTTCATGCAAAGATGGGCCCGATAAAGGACAGAAATGGTATGGACCTAACAGAAGCAGAAGATATTAAGAAGAGGTGGCAAGAATACACAGAAGAACTATACAAAAAGTATCTTCATGACCCAGATAATCACGATGGTGTGATCACTCATCTAGAGTCAGACATCCTGGAAGGTAAAGTCAAGTGGGCCTTAGAAAGCGTCACTATGAACAAAGCTAGTGGAGATGATGGAATTCCAGTTGAGCTCGATAAAGGACAGAAATGGTATGGACCTAACAGAAGCAGAAGATATTAAGAAGAGGTGGCAAGAATACACAGAAGAACTATACAAAAAGTATCTTCATGACCCAGATAATCACGATGGTGTGATCACTCATCTAGAGTCAGACATCCTGGAAGGTAAAGTCAAGTGGGCCTTAGAAAGCGTCACTATGAACAAAGCTAGTGGAGATGATGGAATTCCAGTTGAGCTATTTCAAATCCTGAAAATTGATGCTATGAAAGTCCTGCACTCGATATGCCAGCAAATTTGGAAAAATCAGCAGTGACCACAGGACTGGAAAAGGTCAGTTTTCATTCCAATCCCAAAGAAAGGCAATGCCAAAGAATGCCCAAACTACCACACAATTGCACTCATCTCACATGCTAGTAAAGTAATGCTCAAAATTCTCCAAGCCAGGCTTCAGCAATACGTGAACCGTGAACTCCCTGATGTTCAAGCTGGCTTTGGAAAAGGCAGAGGAACCAGAGATCAAATTGCCAACATCCTCTGGATCATGGAAAAAGCAAGAGAGTTCCAGAAAATCATCTATTTCTGCTTTATTGACTATGCCAAAGCCTTTGACTGTGTGGATCACAATAAACTGTGGAAAATTCTTTGCTAGTAAAGTAATGCTCAAAATTCTCCAAGCCAGGCTTCAGCAATACATGAACCGTGAACTCCCTGATGTTCAAGCTGGTTTTCGAAAAGGCAGAGGAACCAGAGATCAAATTGCCAACATCCGCTGAATCATGGAAAAAACAAGAGAGTTCCAGAAAAACATCTACTTCTGCTTTCTTGACTATGCCAAAGCCTTTGACTGTGTGGATCACAATAAACTGTGGAAAATTCTGAAAGATGGGAATACCAGACCACCTAACCTGCCTCTTGAGAAATCTGTATGCAGGTCAGGAAGCAGATGGCGATTGCAGCCATGAAATTAAAAGACGTTTACTCTTTGGAAGGAAAGTTATGACCAACCTAGATAGCATATTCAAAAGCAGAGATATTACTTTGCCAACAAAGGTCCGTCTCGTCAAGGCTATGGTTTTTCCAGTGGTCATGTATGGATGTGAGAGTTGGACTGTGAAGAAAGCTGATCACCAAAGAATTGATGATTTGAACTGTTGTGTTGGAGAAAACTCTTGAGAGTCCCTTGGACTACAAGGAGATCCAACCAGTCCATCCTAAAGGAAACCAGTGCTGGGTGTTCTTTAGAAGGACTGATGCTGAGGCTGAAACTCCAATACTTGGCTACCTCATGTGAAGAGCTGACTCATTGGAAAAGACTCTGATGCTGGGAGGGATTAGGGGCAGGAGGAGAAGCGGAGGACAGGGGACGAGATGGCTGGATGGCATCACCGACTCGATGCACTTGAGTTTGGGTGAACTCCGGGAGTTGGCGATGGACAGGGAGGCCTGGCGTGCTGTGATTCATGGGATCGCAAAGAGTTAGACACGACTGAACTGATGAACTGAACTGAAGCAACTTAGAACACACGCACACATTGTACCAAGAGCTCGGTGATGAGTAAAGCACAGGCCCTACCCTCAGAGTGCTTCCAGTCTGTGTTACGGACTGAACTGTGTCTCCACCCACCTTCAAATTCACACTGAAGCCCTTACCCACAAGGTGACTTTTTTGAAGATAGGTCTTTTAGGAGATAATATAAAATAACTAGATCCCAGTAAAATGCCAAACATATCAAAGTATGCATGTTTCCCAATAAAAACTCTCCATTATAATAGCTTGGGGTTGCTTCATGTCTGAAAATCTTCAGTGACAAGGGTTAAGGAGAACCTGCTAATCATATTTTCTACATTGTATTAGTCCAGTTTTTTTTCTGCATACTGTTTTCAGATTTTTCAGGCCCTAGGAAGATGAAGGAGAGGTGAGAGGTGAGAAAGAGCTGATTGAACTTTAACCCAATTAAAATCTGGTTTTGATTACCTTTATTGTAGAATATGAGCTTCCCAGGTGGCTCAGTGGTAAAGAATCCACCTGCTGAAGCAGAAGACATAAGAAACATAAGTTCGATCCCTGGGTCAAAAGAAATGTCAATCTGCTCCAGTATCCTTGCCTGGAAAATCCCATGGACAGAGGAGCCTGGCGGGCTACAGTCCCTGGGGCCTCAAAGAGTCGGACACGACTGTGCAACTGAGCACAAAGTAAAATAAGGTCGTGAGAACAGAGACCTAACCCTCCAGAGTCAGATAGCATGATCCAGCCACCTCTTTCTCCCAAGCCTGAGGGGGACAACCCTGCTGGTTATCAACGATGTAACGGGAAAACTGTACAACAAGCTGCAGACAAGCAGACTTTCAGCAGCTGGCCCTTGACTGGGGCAGAAACAACTGAGCAGAGACCCTCCCTAACTTAAAGGAGCCCAAAGTTACGGACACACTGGACCAAATGCAGCTCTAGTGCACAGGGCAAGGATGTCACTCCTGGTGGACTGTTCCATAAAGCAACTCAGGTGGGGTGCTATGGACTGAAAGATGACCTGTTCCCAAAAAGCGCAGGTTGAAGTTCTAAGTCTCCTTCCCTATGAGTGTGATCTTCTTATATTCGGAAGTAGGGTCACATTTTGCAGGTGTAATCAAGTTAAGGCAAGGTCATATGGGATTAGGGGCTGCTAACGAAATGACTAGTCAAGGCTATGGTTTTTCCAGTAGTCATGTATGGATGTGAGAGTTGGACTATAAAGAAAGCTGAGCACTGAAGAATTGATGCTTTTGAACTGTGAAGTTGGAGAAGACTCTTGAGAGTCCCTTGGACTGCAAGGAGATCCACCCAGTCCATCCTAAAGGAAATCAATCCTGAATGTTCATTGGAAAGACTGATGTTGAAGCTGAAACTCCAATCTTCTGGCCACCTGATGCGAAAAACTGACTCATTTGAAAAGACCCTGATGCTGGGAAAGATTGAGGACAGGAGGAGAAGGGGACAATAGAGGATGAGATGGTTGGATGGCATCACTGACTCAATGGGCATGAGTGTGAGCAAACTCCAGGAGTTGGTGATGGACAGGGAGGCCTGGCATGGTGCAGTCCATGGGGTCACAAAGAATCAGACAGGACTGAGCGACTGAACTGAGCTGAATGCAATGACTGATGCTGAACTGAAGCTCCAATACTTGGGCCACCTAATGTGAAGAGCCGACTTACTGGGAAAGACCCCTATGCCAGAAAAGACGGAAGGCAAAAGGAGAAGGGGGCGGCAGAGGATGAGACAGTTAGATAGCATCACCAGCTCAGTGGACGTGAATCTGAACAAACTCTGGGAGAGAGTGAAGGACAGGGGAGCCCGGCACACGTGGGTCGGACACGACTTAGCAACTATTGAACAGCAACAACAATGCAACGACATTGTTTTTAGATAAAAAATATATTTAATTTACTCAAATGGAAGGATCATTGCTTTACAGTATTGTGTTGGTTTCGGCCATACAGAACATGAATCAGCCACAGGTGTACATACATCCCCTCCCTCTTGAACCAACCTCCCACCTCCCAGTCCATCCCCCACCTCTAGCTTATCCCAGAGCCCCGCTGTGAGCTCCCTGCGTCATGCAGCAAACGCCGGCTGGCTACTCTACACATGGGACCGTATATGCTTCCATGCTGCTCCAAAAGGGAGATGCAGAGACAGACACTCAGAAGAGAAGGCCAGGGGAAGACGGAGGCAGAGGCTGGAGAGACACGGGCAGTCTCCAAGGAGCGTCCAGAGGCACCGGTAGCTGGAAGAGGCAGGGAAGACGGTGCCCTTAGAGCTTTCAAAGCAAACACAGCCCTGCAAGAGCCTGCTTTCTGGCCTTCCGAATGGTGAGAAAGCACACTGTTGGTGTCATAAGCCTTCAGGTCAGCAGCCCTTGCAAATGGATACACAGGACAACCTGGAAAAGAGCAACAAAGGATGACACTCTGCCTGCGGTCCCTTCATAACAGGAGTTTTCCTCCAGTAAAAGCCAGGTTGCCTAGAATCAGCCTCCCATTCTCCAGCTGAAATGTTTCACTGGGGCTGCTGAACTCTGCTGCCTGAAGCAAAGCCCGGGAGTGGCTGGCTCATATTTGCACTGCCTTCCTGCTGCTTACCGTGTGGGTCTCCCCTGCCCCTGGCAACTGGGGTCCCTCTGCACTTCCTCTTGGCCAGAAGTCCTGGCTCCCCTTCATCCAGCTCCAGAGTCTGGTCCAGGGGGTGCTCAGTCATGTCTGACTCTACAGACCCCCGGGACTGTAGCCCACAAGGCTCCTCTGTCCATGGGATTCTCTGGGCAAGAATACTGGAGTGGGTTGCCATTTCCTCCTCCATGGGAATCGTCCCAAGCCGGGGATGGAACCTGGGTCTCCATCTTCTGCACTGCAGGCAGATTCTCTACCACTGAGCCATCGGGAAGCCCAGCTCCAGAACGTCCCCCCAAAATCTCCATTCCTGCTCCCCCTTTGGTAGTCAAAGGGACACATCTCTTGGCACCAGAAAGGTGCCTGCTTTCAGACGACACGGGACATCTGAGTTTAACATCCCCACCCCTAACAAGCCCACAAGAGTACCTGGCCCAGAATAGGTGTTCTAGAGATGCAGGTTTGATCCCTGGGTCGGGAAGATCTGCTGGAGGAGGGCATGGCAACCCACTCCAGTATTCTTGCCTGGAGAATTCCATGGACAGAGGAGCCTGGCGGGCTACAGTCCATGGGGTTGCAAAGAGTCAGACACAACTGAAGCGACTTAGCACACACACAGAGACCCACTGAATGAAGGGTGGCCCTGCCTCTTGGACTTCTGCACCCTGTGGGCATCAACATCAAGAGGTGCAGACAGCCAGGACTATGTGGCAGAGATGTTTTTAAGCAAGCAGATCCTGCAGTGCCTTTTAAATCACTCTTATTTGTGTAGGGCTTCCCTGGTGGTTCAGATGGTAAAGAATTCGCCCACAGTGCAGGAGACCTGGGTTCGATCCCCGGGTTGGGAAGATCCCCGGGAGGAGGGCATGGCAACCTACTCCAGTATTCTTACCTGGACAATCCCATGGACTGAGGAACCTGGTGGGCTTCGGTCCATGGGGTCGCAAAGATTTGGACACAGCTGACCAACACTTTCGATATCTGAGCAGGAGCCTCTGGGTTCCCCAGAACTGATCCTTCTGCCTGTTCATACTGTTCATGGGGTTCTCAAGGCAAGAATACTGAAGTGGCTTGCCATTTCCTTCTCCAGTGGACCATGTTCTGTCAGCCCTCTCCACCATGACCCGCCCGACTTGGGTTGCCCTGCAGGCATGGCTTGGTTTCATTGAGTTAGACAAGGCTGTGGTCCTAGTGTGATTAGATTGACTAGTTTTGTGTGAGTATGGTTTCAGTATGTCTGCCCTCTGATGCCCTCTTGCAACACCTACCTTACCTGGGTTTCTACCCTATCTTACTTGGGTTTCTCTTACCTTGGGTGTGGGGTATCTCTTCACGGCTGCTTCAGCAAATCACAGCCGCTGCTCCTTACCTTGGACGAGGGGTATCTCCTTACCGCCGCCGTTCCTGACCTTCAACGTGGGATAGCTCCTCTAGGCCCTCCTGCCCCTGCGCAGCCACCGTTCCTTGGGTTGCTCCTCCCAGCCGCCCGCCCTGGACTCGGGTGTGGGTGGCTCCTCTCAGCTGCTGCCCTTGGCCTCGGGCTCAGGCTCGGGGTGGCTCCTCAGGGTGATAGAAGCAAGATCCGATGCTGTAAAGAGCAATACTGCATAGGAACCTGGAATGTCAGGTCCATGAATCAAGGCAAATTGGAAGTGGTCAAACAAGAGATGACAAGGGTGAACGTCGACATTCTAGGAATCAGCGAACTAAAATGGACTGGAATGGGTGAATTTAACTCAGATGACCATTATATCTACTACTGCGGGCAGGAATCCCTCAGAAGAAATGGAGTAGCCATCATGGTCAACAATCCTCTTCCTTTACCTGCTGGGTATTCCTCTGTCTCTTCATGTTGGTTATATTGCAGTGTTTGGGGTGGCCTTTCTATATTCTGGGAATTTGTGGAGTTCTCTTTATTATAGAGTTTCCTCATTGTGGGTGGGGTTGTATCAGTGGCTTGTTAAGGTTTCTTGGTTAGGGAGGCTTGTGTTGGAGTTATGGTGGGTGGAGCTGGATGTTTCTCTGGAGTGCTATGAAGTGTCCAGTAATGGGTTATGAGACATCAATGGTTTTGGAGTAACTTTGAGCTGCCTGTATATTGAGGCTCAGGGGTGTGTTCCTGTGTTGCTGGAGAATTTGAGAGGTATGTCTTGCTCTGGAACTTGTTGGCCCTTGGGTGTGTGATGGACAGGGAGGCCTGGCGTGCTGCGATTCATGGGGTTGCAAAGAGTCGGACATGACTGAGAGACTGAACTGAACGGCTACAACTATATTTAAATTTGAAGTAAAATTTAAATAAAACTAATAAAAATATAAAAAATATTTGCAGCAACAAAATAGATGAGTTTTATGTTGCCATCTAAGAATGTTTTATTTGTAATGTAGAAAATATAATTTCATCATGTTTTTATAATATCTCCCTTCGGGTCCTTAATAATGATGATTCTTTGAGGAAGAAAAGGAATAAAAGATATGAACTGAAGAATTATGTAAATACTATGGAGTCTATTAAAATTTAAATAAAACTAATAAAAATATAAAAAATATTTGCAGCAACAAAATAGATGAGTTTTATGTTGCCATCTAAGAATGTTTTATTTGTAATGTAGAAAATATAATTTCATCATGTTTTTATAATATCTCCCTTCGGGTCCTTAATAATGATGATTCTTTGAGGAAGAAAAGGAATAAAAGATATGAACTGAAGAATTATGTAAATACTATGGAGTCTAGATTTTCATTTGGCAATAGCAGTTTGAACACATGATGTATTTTATCAAAAAGGAAAATGCTTTATATGTAACAAATATTTTTTATAGCTCTGTCCACCTAAAATACCTAGGAAAAATAATGTATCTGGTGTCAGTGACTGTCTCCATCAGCCAGATTGAAATCCCATTTCCTACTAAAATGAAACATGCGATTTTAGAGAAATGACTGATTTTAAGTCTGGAATAGAAAATGGACCAAATGATCTACAAAACCTTATTTTAAATTAAGCACATGTATGTGTGTGTGTGTGTGTATACATATATATATATATATATACACACACCTTTTTAAATTTTATTTATTATTTTTTTATTTTTTTTAAATTTTTATTTTTACTTTATTTTGCTTTACAATACTGTATTGGTTTTGCCATACATTGACATGAATCCACCATGGGTGTATATGAGATCCCAATCCTGAATCCCCCTCCCACATCCCACCCCATATCCTCTCTCTGGATCATCCCCGTGTACCAGCCCCAAGCATCCTGTATCCTGTATCGAACATAGGCTGGTGCTTCGTTCTTACATGATAGTATACATGTTTCAATGCCATTCTCCCAAATCATCCCACCCTCTCCCTCTCCCACAGAGTCCAAAAGTCCGTTCTATACATCTGTGTCTCTTTTGCTGTCTCGCATACAGGGTCATCATTGCCATCTTTCTAAATTCCATATATATGTGTCAGTATACTGTATTGGTGTTTTTCTTTCTGGCTTACTTCACTCTGTATAATAGGTTCCAGTTTCATCCATCTCATTAGAACTGATTCAAATGAATTCTTTTTAATGGCTGAGTAATACTCCATTGTGTATATGTACCACAGCTTTCTTATCCATTCATCTGCTGATGGACATCTAGGTTGTTTCCATGTCCTGGCTATTATAAACAGTGCTGCAATGAACATTGGGGTACATGTGTCTCTTTCAATTCTGGTTTCCTCGGTGTGTATGCCCAGCAGTGGGATTGCTGGGTCATAAGGCAGTTCTATTTGCAGTTTTTTAAGGAATCTCCACACTGTTCTCCATAGTGGCTGTACTAGTTTGCATTCCCACCAGCAGTGTAAGAGGGTTCCCTTTTCTCCACACCCTCTCCAGCATTTATTGCTTGTAGACTTTTGGATCGCAGCCATTCTGACTGGTGTGAAATGGTACCTCATTGTGGTCTTGATTTGCATTTCTCTGATAATGAGTGATGTTGAGCATCTTTTCATGTGTTTGTTAGCCATCCGTATGTCTTCTTTGGAGAAATGTCTGTTTAGTTCTTTGGCCCATTTTTTGATTGGGTCATTTATTTTTCTGGAGTTGAGCTGCATAAGTTGCTTGTATATTTTTGAGATTAGTTGTTTGTCAGTTGCTTCATTTGCTATTGTTTTCTCCCATTCAGAAGGCTGTCTTTTTACCTTGCTTATAGTTTCCTTTGTTGTGCAGAAGCTTTTAATTTTAATTAGATCCCATTTGTTTATTTTTGCTTTTATTTCCAGTATTCTGGGAGGTGGATCATAGAGGATCCTGCTGTGATTTATGTCGGAAAGTGTTTTGCCTATGTTCTCCTCTAGGAGTTTTATAGTTTCTGGTCTTACGTTTAGATCTTTAATCCATTTTGAGTTTATTTTTGTGTGTGGTGTTAGAGAGTGATCTAGTTTCATTCTTCTACAAGTGGTTGACCAGTTTTCCCAGCACCACTTGTTAAAGAGATTGTCTTTAATCCATTGTATATTCTTGCCTCCTTTGTCAAAGATAAGGTGTCCATAGGTGTGTGGATTTATCTCTGGGCTTTCTATTTTGTTCCATTGATCTATATTTCTGTCTTTGTGCCAGTACCATACTGTCTTGATGACTGTGGCCTTGTAGTAGAGCCTGAAGTCCGGCAAGTTGACTCCTCCAGTTCCATTCTTCTTTCTCAAGATTGCCTTGGCTATTTGAGGTTTTTTGTATTGCCATACAAATTGTGAAATTATTTGTTCTAGCTCTGTGAAAAATACCGCTGGTAGCTTGATAGGGATTGCACTGAATCTGTAGATTGCTTTGGGTAGTATACTCATTTTCACTATATTGATTCTTCCAATCCATGAACATGGTATATTTCTCCATCTATTAGTGTCCTCTTTGATTTCTTTCATCAGTGTTTTATAGTTCTCTATATATAGGTCCTTAGTTTCTTTATGAAGATATATTCTTAAGTATTTTATTCTTTTCATTGCAATGGTGAATGTAATTGTTTCCTTAATTCCTTTTTCTACTTTCTCATTATTAATGTATAGGAATACAAGGGATTTCTGTGTGTTGATTTTATATTCTGCAACTTTACTATATTCATTGATTAGCTCTAGTAATTTTCTGGTGGAGTCTTTAGGGTTTTCTCTGTAGAGGATCATGTCATCTGCAAACAGTGAGAGTATAACATCTTCTTTTCCAATTTGGATTCCTTTTATTTCTTTTTCTGCTCTGATTGCTGTGGCCAATACTTCCAGAACTATGTTGAACAGTAGTGGCGAGAGTGGGCACCCTTGTCTTGTTCCTGACTTTAGGGGAAATGCTTTCAATTTTTCACCATTGAGGATAATGTTTGCTATGGGTTTGTCATATATAGCTTTTATTATGTTGAAGTATGTTCCTTCTATTCCTGCTTTCTGGAGAGTCTTTATCATAAATGGATGTTGAATTTTGTCAAAGGCCTTCTCTGCATCTACTGAGATAATATGGCTTTTATTTTTTAATTTGTTAATGTGGTGAATTACATTGATCGATTTGTGGATATTGAAGAATCCTTGCATCACTAGGATAAAGCCCACTCGGTCATGATGTATGATCTTTTTAATGTGTTGTTGGATTCTGATTGCTAGAATGTTGTTGAGAATTTTTGCATCTATGTTTATCAGTGATACTGGCCTGTATTTTTCTTTTTTTGTGACATCTTTGTCAGGTTTTGGTATTAGGGTGAGGGTGGCCTCATAGAATGAGTTTAGAGGTTTACCTTCCTCTGAAATTTTCTGGCAAAGTTTGAGTAAGATTGGTGTTAGCTCTTCTTGAAATTTTTGGTAGAATTCAGCTGTGAAGCCGTCTGGACCTGGGCTTTTGTTTGCTGGAAGATTTCTGATTACAGTTTCAATTTCTGTGCTTGTGATGGGTCTGTTAAGATTTTCTATTTCTTCCTGGTTCAATTTTGGAAAGTTATACTTTTCTAAGAATTTATCCATTTCTTCCACATTGTCCATTTTATTGGCATATAATTGCTGATAGTAGTCTCTTATGATCCTTTGTATTTCTGTGTTGTCTGTTGTGATCTCTCCATTGTCATTTCTAATTTTATTGATTTGATTTTTCTCTCTTTGTTTCTTGATGAGTCTGGCTAATGGTTTGTCAATTTTATTTATCCTTTCAAAGAACCAGCCTTTGCCTTTGTTCATTTTTGCTATGGTCTCTTTTGTTTTTTTGCATTTATTTCTGCCCTAATTTTTAAGATTTCTTTCCTTCTACTAACTCTGGGGTTCTCCATTTCTTCCTTTTCTAGTTGCTTTAGGTGTAGAGTTAGGTTATTTATTTGACTTATTTCTTGTTTCTTGAGGTATGCCTGTATTGCTATGAACTTTGCTCTTAGCACTGCTTTTATAGTGTCCCAGAGGTTTTGGGTTGTTATGTTTTCATTTTTATTTGTTTCTATGCATGTTTTGATTTCTTTTTTGACTTCTTCTGTGATTTGTTGGCTATTCAGAAGCATGTTGTTCAGCCTCCATATGTTGGAATTTTTAATAGTTTTTCTCCTGTAACTGAAATCTAATCTTAATGCATTATGGTCAGAAAAGATGCTTGGAATGATTTTGATTTTTTTGAATTTATCACGGTTAGATTTATAGCCCCGATGTGATCTATCCTGGAGAAGGTTCCATGAGCACTTGAGGAAAAGGTGAAATTCATTGTTTTGGGGTGAAATGTCCTATAGATATCAGTTAGGTCTAACTGGTCTATTGTATCATTTAAAGTTTGCATTTCTTTGTTAATTTTCTGTATAGTTGATCTGTCCATAGGTGTGAGTGGGGTATTAAAGTCTTCCACTCTTATTGTGTTATTGCTAACTTCCCCTTTCATACTTGTTAGCATTTGTCTTACATATTGCGGTGCTCCTATGTTGGGTGAATGTATATTTAAAATTGTTATATCTTCTTCTTGGGTTGATCCTTTGATCATTATGTGGTGGCCTTGTCTCTTTTCATAGCCTTTGTTTTAAAGTCTATTTTTATCGAATATGAGTATTGCTACTCCTGCTTTCTTTTGGTCTCTATTTGTGTGGAATATCTTTTTCCAGCCCTTCACTTTCAGTCTATGTGTGTCCCTTGTTTTGAGGTGGGTCTCTTGTAGGTGGCATATATAGGGATTTTGTTTTTGTATCCATTCAGCCAGTCTTTGCCTTTTGGTTGGGGCATTCATCAATAACTACCTTAAACGTAAATGGGTTAAGTATGATCCCATTGCCATTTACTTTATTGTTTTGGGTTTGGGTTTATATGCCCTTTTTGTGTTTCCTGTCTGGAGAATATCCTTTAGCATTTGTTGGAGAGCTGGTTTGGTGGTGCTGAATTCTCTCACCTTTTGCTTGTTTGTAAAGCTTTTGATTTCTCCTTCATATTTGAATGAGATCTTTGCTGGGTACAGTAATCTGGGCTGTAGGTTATTTTCTTTCATCACTTTAAGTATGTCTTGCCATTCCCTCCTCGCCTGAAGAGTTTCTATTGAAAGATCTGCAGTTATCCTTATGGGAATCCCCTTGTGTGTTATTTGTTGTTTTTCCCTTGCTGCTTTTAATATTTGTTCTTTGTGTTTGGTCTTTGTTAATTTGATTAATATATGTCTTGGGGTGTTTCGCCTTGGGTTTATCCTGTTTGGAACTCTGGGTTTCTTGGACTTGGGTGATTATTTCCTTCCCCATTTTAGGGAAGTTTTCAACTATTATCTTAATTTGATTAATATATCTTGGGGTGTTTTGCCTTGGGTTTATCCTATTTCGAACTCTCTGGGTTTCTTGGACTTAGGTGATTATTTCCTTCCCCATTTTAGGGAAGTTTTCAACTATTATCTCCTGAAGCATTTTCTCATGGTCTTTCTTTTTGTCTTCTTCTTCTGGAACTCCAATAATTCGAATGTTGGAGCATTTCATATTGTGTTGGAGGTCTCTGAGATTTTCCTCATTTCTTTTAATTCGTTTTTCTTTTTTCCTCTCTGATTCATTTATTTCTACCATTCTATCTTCTATTTCACTAATCCTATCTTCTGCCTCCGATATTCTACTATTTGTGGCCTCCAGAGTGTTTCTGATCTCTTTTATTGCATTATTCATTGTATATTGACTCTTTTTTATTTCTTCTAGGTCCTTGTTAAACCTTTCTTGCATCTTCTCAATCCTTGTCTCCAGGCTATTTAT
>SJYT01067822.1:234689-245601 GCA_006410635.1 Cephalophus harveyi | reverse complement strand
GCCTCCAGAGTGTTTCTGATCTCTTTTATTGCATTATTCATTGTATATTGACTCTTTTTTATTTCTTCTAGGTCCTTGTTAAACCTTTCTTGCATCTTCTCAATCCTTGTCTCCAGGCTATTTATCTGTGATTCCATTTTGATTTCAAGATTTTGGATCATTTTCACTATCAATATTCGGAATTCTTTCTCAGGTAGATTCCCTATCTCTTCCTCTTTTGTTTGGTTTGGTGGGCATTTCTCCTCTTCCTTTACCTGCTCAGTATTCCTCTGTCTCTTCATCTTCATTATATTGCTGCGTTTGGGGTGGCCTTTCTATATTCTGGGAATTTGTGGAGTTCTCTTTATTATGGAGTTTCCTCACTGTGGGTGGGGTTGTATCAGTGGCTTGTCAAGGTCTCTTGGTTAGGGAAGCTTGTGTTGGAGTTCTGGTGGGTGGAGCTGGATTTTTTCTCTCTGGAGTGCAATGAAGTGACCAGTATGGGTTATGAGATGTCAGTGGTTTGGAGTAACTTTGAGCTGCCTGTATATTGAAGCTCAGGGTTGTGTTCCTGTGTTGCTGGAGAATTTGTGTGGTATGTTTCTTTCTCTGGAACTTGTTGGCCCTTGGGTGGTGCTTGGTTTCAGTGTAGGTATGGAAGTGTTTGATGAGCTCCTATCGATTAATGTTCCCTGGATTCAGGAGTTCTCTGATGTTCTCAGGATTTGGACTTAAAAAAATATGGAACGCTTCACGAATTTGCATGTCATCCTTGCGCAGGGGCCATGCTAATCTTCTCTGTATCATTCCAATTTTAGTATATGTGTTGCCGAAGCGAGCACAGTATCCCTGTTTTGCAGATGAGGAAACTGAGTCTTAGAGAGACTGCCTGGCCCACTCCCACACAGCTAGAAGGAGGCAGAGTGAGTTCAAACCCAGGTCTTCCGGTGAGAGCAAGAGGAGCTGCAGGACTGGGGTGTTAGGGCCACAGGGAGGAGAGCTGCCCTGGGTTCTCCTTCCTGCCACGTCCATGCTGAGTCTCCCATGTTGCTCTGGCCTTTTCCCCACTGGTGCTACAGGGAATTGGGATTCATGAAGCTGGGCCCCTTCACCACCCCCTGGTTCTGCAACTCCCTTGGGAGGAGGGACTCAGAGTGGCAGCCAACAGACCACATCCTGGAGGTGTCAGGCTGGGGCACTGAGACCCGCAGTGATGGGAGGGTCCCAAGCCCCGAAGGGTCTCTCCACACCCCACACACCCCGCATACCCTGTACACCCTGCACACCCCACACACCCTGCACACTCCCCACACCCTGCACACCCCGCACACCCCGCACAAAGTGACCTCAGAGCCCAGGCCTCTCTCCTCTCCTTCGTGCCCCTGGGGCCCCGGCCTGAAGACACGCTGACTGTGGTGGCTCACAGGGCCCTTCTGGTCCAGTGACACACGTGTCAGCCTTTGTTTTGTCAACCTCCTTTTGCCAGCACATCTCTGTGAACAACCCGAGAATCCCCGTGGGCGCGGAGGAGAGTCACGTGGAGCCAGATGGGGGGACAAAGAATGAAGAGCCCTCAGATTAGAGCGGACTTCGGTTCTTGTGGAAGTCTCTGCGGGGCCCTCAACACCCGATGCCCCTGGCCCAGAATCAGTAATCCCGGGGAAGCCTCCAGGTGCCAAAGGACCCGCAGTGGGAGGCTCTCAGGAGAGAACCCCACCACGACTTTCCTTCCTTCAGGCAGCGAATAGATTCAGCTCACATTTACGTGAATCTGATTTATGCAAATCTGAAACAGTGTCCTGCAAAATACGAATCAAGTTTCACGTTGTGAACAGAAAGTTAATTTTTCTCATTGTTAGGAACGCACAATGGAACACACTCCAGGCCCTTCTTGAAGGAAGAATCAAGGTCCCTCCCTCAAGGCCACAATCCCTCCAGTTTCCTTCTCCCCTCCCTCTACCACTTCGCAGCCAGTTTCCCCAGAGCGGTGGTTTCTCAGCCTGGAACAGCATTCTCAGCCCCGGGCTCTTGTTAAAATGCAGCGTCTGGTCAGTTGGTCTGGGCCGGGGCCTGAGATTCAACGTTTCCTCAAAACTTCCTGGAGAAGCTAATACTACTAGTCCACAGGTCACCCCTCAAGCAACACACTTGTTTGGGACACGTTTACACCTCCACCCACCCATTTTCACTGGTCACCTTACCAACTCAGCGCTCATCAGGCCCTCAATCTCCACATGGAGGAAACCACGTGTCAGCCTCATCTTACTTGATCGCACTACAGACATCACTTCCTCCTCCTTGCAATCAGTCCTTCCCTTGGCCACTCTCCCTTGCCTGTTCTCCCACCTTGCTAAGCATTCTACCTCTGCCCCTTTGCAGGCATAATGTTTTCATATTGGCCAATCAGTGTATTTCTTCACCCCCGCCACTGTGATTGGCTCAGAGCTTGGCATGTGACCCCAGCTGGACCAATGGGGATCAGACCTAGACTTTTGAAGGGATAATAGGAAAGAGATAGTGCTCTTTCTGCCAGGGTTGTTAAGAGAGAAAGTGAGCCTGATAGTCTCTCTACTACCCTTTGGGGAGGGTCAGTTTGAGAATGAAGCCACTGAAGAAGAAAGCAGATCCAAGTCACAGAGAGAAACCATCCAGAAACTTTCCTTGGAGCATTTGAATTCAGCCGTTTCTGAAACTTTGACCTTTGAGTTAACATGAGTCAATGACTCCCTTTTACACTTAAGTCAGTTCGGGTTGTGTTTTCCGTTACAAATGACCCAAATAATCCTGACAGATGCCATTGAAGCAAATTTCAGCTCATTCTGTGTAAGCCATCCTGGGAAACAAGAGATGAATCTCAGACTTTGTCCTCCCAGAATTGAAAGGGGTGTGTGTATGTGTGTGTGTGTAGAAAAAGAAGAGACCTATTCAAAAAGCTATAAGGTAGAAAATTAAGAAGGGCTATCTGGGTGGATCAATGAGGATTTCATACGGGAGGTGTCGTGAAGGATGAGGGAGATTTGCAGGGTGTGACATCCTCAAGAGATGGGAATACCAGACCACCTGACCTGCCTCTTGAGAAATCTGTATGCAGGTCAGGAAGCAACAGTTAGGACTGGACATGGAACAACAGACTGGTTCCAAATAGGAAAAGGAGTCCGTCAAGGCTGTATATTGTCACCCTGCTTATTTAACTTATATGCAGAGTACATCATGAGAAACGCTGGACTGGAAGAAACACAAGCTGGAATCAAGATTGCCGGGAGAAATATCAATAACCTCAGATATGCAGATGAGGTGCTTTGCCCGGGGGCGGAGGGGGGGGGCGGGAAGGACAGGAACCTCTGCTGATTCCTTGTGGATTTTTCATGAGTACATCTGCTGATGCTCCACTCCTCTGGGGCTGCACCCCCCATCCGCGCCCCCCTCTGCGTTCAGACCTCCTGACAAGGTATGAAAAACAAGCACTGGGCTCCGTCCCCCGCTAAACCCCCTCCACCCCCCCAGCCAGGAAGTGGCTGTGGGAGCCTGGGATTTCAGTCTGTCTGGAGGGGCCCAGGCTGCTGGAAAGAGGTCTTTGAAACAAAAGATCAATGGGCGATGGATGATTCTAAGGTGAGTTGACAGGTCAAGGCCGCTGCTCATCACCGAGTAGGCTGTCTCTTATACACATCGAGATGTGTATAAGAGACAGGGACAACTGAGGATGAGATGGCTGGATGGCATCACTGACTCGATGGATGTGAGTCTGAGTGAACTCCGAGAGATGGTGATGAACAGGGAGGCCTGGCGTGCTGCGATTCATGGGGTCGCAAAGAGTCGGACACGACTGAGCGACTGAACTGAACTGAACTGACATCCTCAGACCTGGCACTGGGAATGGGGAGGAGTTGATGGAAAGCAGGTCCAGGAAGGCAGAGAGGAGGCCTGGGGGTTGGGGGTGGGGTGGTCCAGAGAGATGAGAGACCTGAGAGCGACGATGAGAGAGACCCCCACAGACAAAGAGTTCTATTTTTTCTGCACTTGCCTCCCTTTTAATTCAGAAGGGGCCACCACATATGGCTCCAGGACGATGTATTCTCTTTTTAATTCAATGCTTTCCCAGTGCCTCCAAACAAGGATCAGCATCTGATGTTAGAGAGCCTACTTGCCTAAAATCACCACCTCTAAGATGTAGGGTCAGGAAAGAGACCCTGTCCTGGTTCCCAGTCTCAACCCCCACCCCCTTCGGCAGAGTTAGCTTTTCTGAGCACTCACCATGTGCCAGGCACAGGATTCACTGCTTTCAGGCTTAAGTCTTACCTAATCCTCACACCAGTTTTAGCAAATGCACTATCATGAGCTCTACTTTGCAAATGAGGAATGGATGCTCAGAAAGTCCATGTAACTTGTGCAAGGTCACACAGCTAGTCAGCAGCAGGGTTAGGATTCCAGCTGAGGTCTGGCTAATTGTCAAAAGCCCCTGGGAGACAAATATACTGACAGATACCTCAAGTTTGGGGATTCTGCCAACATCGGTCTTTTGTATTATCTGTACTATCTCCAAATACATCATAATGTTGTATGGTTTCTTCTTTCAAGTCCCAAAATGCTCAGTTAAACTCAATTCAGTGTTTCTGAAAGGCTGTCCTCAGGACCAGGCTTTGCCAGGGACAGCAGCTAAGGCAGCAAGAGGGAAAATTCTGACCATTTACATTAAGTTTTCAATGTACAGAGCATTTTCAAGAACGTTACCTGCTTTGGGGGAAATAGTTGTCAGTGTGCATGTTTGCCTGTACCTGGTGAAAGAGGAGAGTGAAAAAGTTGGCTTAAAACTCAACATTCAGAAAACTAAGATCATGGCATCTGGTCCCATCACTTCATGGAAAATAGATGGGGAAACAATGGGAACAGTGACAGACTTTATTTTCTTGGGCTCCAAAACCACTGCAGATGGTGACTGCAGCCATGAAATTAAAAGATGCTTGCTCCTTGGAAGAAAAACCATGACCAACCGAGACAGCATATTAAAAATCAGAGACATTACTTTGCTGACAGAGGTCCATGTAGTCAAAGCTATGATTTTTTCAGTAGTCATGTATGGATGTGAGAGTTGGACTATGAAGAAAGCTGAGTGCCGAAGAATTGATGCTTTTGAACTGTGGTGTTGAAGAAGACTCTAGAGAGTCCTTTGGACAGCAAGGAGATCAAATCAGTCAATCCTAAAAGAAATCCATTTCCTTCTCCAGGGAATCTTCCCAACCCAGGGATTGAACCCAGGTCTCCCGCATTGCAGACAGATGCTTTACCGTCTGAGCCACCAGGGAAGTCCTAAAAGTTAATCAGTCCTGAATATTCATTGGAAGGACTGATGCTGAAGCTGAAACTCCAATACTTTGGCCACCTGATGCGAAGAACTGACTCATTTTAAAAGACCCTGATGCTGGGAAAGATCTCAGGCAGGAGGAGAAGGGGACGACAGAGGATGAGATGGTTGGATGGTGTCACCGACTTGATGGACATGAGTTTGAACAAGCTCTGGGAGTTGGTGAAGGACAGAGAAACCTGGCATGCTGCAGTCCATGGGGTCACAAAGAATCAGATACGACTGAGTGACTGAATGGACTGACTGCTGATGGGTGCTGAGGGTTGGGACACACATGAGTTCTCTTTGGGACCCCAGAGCCTGGCATGGGGCAGGGCCAAAACAGAAGTTCCAAAAATATATGATGAATGAATGGATGATAGGATGAGTGGATGGATGGAAGGGTGGAAGGAGGGATGGATGGATGGATGGAATTCTAGATCTTATCCTCTACATTCTCTATTCAGCAATTGGTCTGTTGATTAGCTTACTCTTCATTTTAATCCAATGTGGTGTTCATTGGGACCTAGACTGAAGGCAATAAGAGAAGCAGGGGCAGCGGATGAAATGGTTAGATAGCATCACCGATTCAATGGACATGAATTTGAACCAACTCTGGGAGATAGTGGAGGACACAGGAGCCTGGCAGGCTACAGTCCATAGGGTAGCATACAGCTGGACACGACTCAGTGACTGAACAACAACCACCACAAACCAGACCCCAGGTGGCTGCTGGGGACACAAAGATGGCAGAACTATGGTCCCCGACCTGAAGGAGCCCCAGCCTAGCAGGGGGGAAGGGCTAATACACATTCTTTCAACCAACAAACTCTTATGGAGTGCCTCCCCTGAACAAAACTTGGGCTGAGTGATGCTGCTTCCTATCCTTTGAGGGCTCAGACAGTCCAAGACGGTTGCCAATCATTTAGGTGAAAATGACAGTGTGTTGAAAATGTCTCAGAGCATGGACTCGGGGACCAGGTTACCTAGGTTCAGATCCCAGCCACTTACTAGGGGGTGGCCTTGAGCAATTTACTTTACCTTTCTGTGCCTCAGTTTCCTTGTCTATAAAATGGGGATAAACTATTACCTGCCTCTGGTGGTTTGGAGGAGTAAACAATGAGATCATACTTTCCTACCAGTTATGAGCTGACCTCAATGACTCATCTGTGCCCTGGAGGCTGGCCCATTTCTGGGACAAGGACCAAGATTCATTCATCTTTGACACAGGGCTTGATGCAGGAGGTGCTCAATAAACAGTTATTGAGTGGATGAGTGGTCCCAGCACAAAACTATTAACATTTGTTAGGTGAATGAGTGACTAGATAGATGGACGGGGGATCCAGTTCACTTTAGTCGGAGGCATCTGGAAGATGATGCAGGGAGATAGACAGACAAGAGGTCAAATTCTGAGAGGTCAGTGGGCTGTTGCCCTCATTCTCTCGTCCATTCATTCATTCACACATTCAGACAGTCAATGCCGGTTAGCCTAGCCAGGTCCTCTGTGGTCCCTGCCCTTAGTGATCTGGTCAGACGGGGCATGGCTGATGCCCTTTTCCCACACCCTCTCTCTTTCCTTTGCTCTTTCTTCCTTTCCTTCCTCTCCACTCTTTCCATCCTCTCTTTCTTCTTTCCTCCCCCAAACATTTGATTTCTACTCTAAGTCAGATCCTATGCCAGCTCTGAGGGACCCAAGGGTGGAAGAGAAAAGGTGTCTGGGCTTCAGGGGACTTGGGAAGGAGCCAGATCCGTTGAACTTTCCTTTCAACTGTGTAGTGACTCTTCCCTGGGAGGTTTGGGCAAAGTGCTCAAGGGGCTTTTCACAGAGCAGGAGGAAGAAGAGCCTGGGGGTGGGGGATGAGACCCCCTTGTCCATCCATCAGTCCACGAGAAGCAGTTATGCATTTTCTAGGGCCCGACACTTGGGAGAGCTGTTTAACCCAATAGGTGTTCCAGACACAGAGTTCAGGGCTTAGGAAAATGTTTGCAAGCTGAAAAAACAAAATGTGTTACCTTCAAAACCAGAAAAATGTCAAAACGGTGGGAAGTTTAAATTAAAGGTCTTCAGACTGTAACATTATAACAGCTTTATTAATTGTTATATTTAGCAGTCGTGAAAATGACAATACATTTGAAAACAGTTGTTACTTTGATTTCTGTATTTGCCAAGAATTCCTGTGGAGGCAATTCAAGTGTGAGAAACTGGAATCTTTTATAAATTGGATGAATTGTTCCTGTCTGGTTGATTTCAAAAGCAAAATGACAGTTCTTTCAGCTTTTTTTCATAGCAAAGTGAAGAAATTACATTTGGTGGATGGGAGGAGGGTACACTTGTGTAAGTCTACCTGTGTTAGTCAGGGTTTGGGGAGGGGGTGCCTGGGGGTGAAACCTGGGAGCTGAGTGGGAACCCTGAGCTTTCAGCCAGCCCTGCCTCTGCCTCCGTGCAGCCTCAACCCTGCACTTGCCCTCTCTGGTCTCGGTAGCCTGGATGACCTTCTAGAATCTTTCTTGCCAGGAAGCTGAGCTGTGTTCAGAAAAAGATACCAGCTCAGAGCTTAAGGGCTGAGTCAGTGGGACGAGGAAGCTGCCCTGGCTGAGGATTAGCTGTCATGCCAGGGGTAGGATGTCCTCGTCCTAGGACAGCTAATCCTTCATGCTTCATTGGAAACTTTCAATGAGAAATTCATCTCACGACCCTCGTGGCTGGCGCTTTGGGCCCTGAAAAGCAAATATCTCCCGTGCAAGGAAATTCCTTGTTCCCGGAGAGGGACGGAGAGACAGGATGCGCGGGAGGAGCTGTCATCACTTCTGTCTCCAGGGTGGCCTGGATGAACCCGCCTGGACTTCAGATGGCCTCTGAGGGAACCAGCCTCCCTGCCCACTGCCTGTGCCCTTTGCTCTCCAGGGTATGGAGTGGGCAGAAATGGGCACCGATGCATCTCACATTATGCTGGCCCTGCACTGGTATCTTCTTCTTGCACAGACACAGCAGCCTGGAGAAATACTGAGCTTAGTGTTAGCTCCCAGAGCAGAGATGCAACAGGCTCAGAGGAGCCCATCAATGAGGAGAGAAGCCCCTGGCCAGCCAAGTCCATGTTCTTGCCACTATACATACCAGTGGTCACTGGAACAGGGAGGGACCAGAGAGAAAAGGGGTGGGTTCTAATGCAGCAGAAGTGCCCAGTGTCTGGGGAGAGGCAGATGTGCACGGAAAGTACTTGAAAACAGAGCAACGTGCTCTCCCTCAGGGAAGTCAGCCATGGGCAGGGTCGATGATCTCTGTGTTATAATAACAGCAACAACAACACATCAGGGAACATGTGTTCATCAGCCATGATCAAAAGGCATTGTGATCACAAGGGGACACATCAGGCAACAAAACAGACGAGATTCCTGCCTTGTGGGTCTCCCACTCCAGCGGGTGAAGAAGAAAGCACATCTTTAGGGACACTGTGTCCAGGCTTAGATGTGTTAACTGTGTATCTTTCAGACCAGTTCAATCATATAGTTACGCCCATTGTGCCCACTTTACAGGTAAGTAAGTTAAGTCCCTGAAAGAGAAAGACAATAAGGCTAGTAAGTAGCAGAGCCAGGATTTGAGCCCAGGCCTATCATGCTTTTAAGAACTGCACACACTGCCCTTTGTTGCCCTCACTATTCTCTTGGGCTCCTAAATGTTGCATCAGGTCATCACTCACTACTGTTAATTGCAGTAATAGTAATGATGACGGGCTTCCCTGGTGGCTGAGTGATAAAGAATCCCCCTGACAATGCAGGAGATGTGGATTCTATCCCTGGGTCGGGAGAAGGAAATGGCAACCCATTCCACTATTCTTGTCTGGGAAATCCTATGGACAGAGGAGCCTGGCAGGCTACAGTCCAGGGGGTTGCAAAAGAATTGGACATGACTTAGGAATTAAACAACAACAAAGTAATGGTGATGTTCACTATTATTCATGGACTATTTTCTCTAGTTAGGATTGGGCTGGCTTCTTTACTGACCTGTCCTCACTTAGTTTCCCCTGCAGCCCTACTAAGGTAGAGGATATTCCTATTCTTATTTTACAGTTAAAAAACCCTCCAGAGCTACCAACCAGCTCATGCAACTCAATATCAAAGTAACAAACAATCCAACCAAAAAATGGGCAGGGCACCTAAATAGACATTTTTCCAAAGAAGACATATGGGTGGCCACAGGCATGTGAAAAGATATTTGATATCACTAGTTATTAGAGAACTACAAACCAAGATTGCGATGAGGTAACACCTCACACTGGTTAGGATGAGCACCATCAAAAAATCTGCAAACAATAATTGCTGGAGAGGGAGTGCAGAAAAGGATGTTCTCCTACACTCTTGGTGGGATGTAAGTTGGTAGTTGGCAAAGCCCCTATGGAGTACAGTATGGTGGTTCCTTAAAAAACTAAGAATAGAGTTACCATAAGACCCAGAAACCCCACTCTCGGACACACACCTGGAGAAAACCACAATTCCAAAAGATACATTCACCCCAGTGTTCACTGCAGCACTATTTACAATAACCAGGACATGGAAACAACCTCAGTGTCAATCAACAGAGGAATGGACAAAGAATATGCGGTACATAAATACAATGGAATATTACTCAGGCCAAAAAGGAAGGAAATGGTGCCATTTGCAGAGACCTGGATGGACTTAGAGATTGTCATACAGAGTGAAGTAAGTCAGAAAGAAAAAAACAAACATTGTGTATTAGTGCACGCATGTGGACGCTAGAAAAATGGTGCCGACAAACCTATTTGCAAATCGGAAATAGAGACACAGCTGTAGAGGACAAACATGTGGTTACCAAGAGGTGGGTGGGATGGACGAGGAGGTTGGAATTGACATATGTACAATTCTAGGTATATAAAACTAACGAGGGACTTCCCTGGTGGCCCAGTAGTTAAGACTCCATGCTTCCAGTGCAGGGGGTGAGGGTTCAATACCTGATCCAGGAACTAAACTGCAGCAAAAATAAATAAATAAAATTAAATAGATAACTAATGAGAACCTACTGTATAGCACAGGGGATAAAAAGAAGAAGGTACAATCTGCTTGTAAGACATATACTGCTAAGTCGCTTCAGTTGGGTCCGACTCTGTGCAACCCCATAGACGGCAGCCCACCAGGCTCCTCCGTCCATGGGATTTTCCAGGCAAGAGTACCGGAGTGGGGTGCCATTGCCTTCTCCGAGACATATACTAAACTAATCTGAAAACGGCATTCTAATATACGTTCAGTTCAGTACAGTTCAAAGCAGCTCAGTCGTGTCCGACTCTTTGCGACCCCATGAATCGCAGCACGCCAGGCCTCCCTGTTCATTACCATCTCTCGGAGTTCACTCAGACTCACGTCCATCGAGTCCGTGATGCCATCCAGCCATCTCATCCTCGATCGTCTCCTTCTCCTCCTGCCCCCAATCTCTCCCAGCATCAGAGTCTTTTCCAATGAGTCAACTCTTTGCATGAGGTGGCCAAAGTACTGGAGTTTCAGCTTTAGCATCATTCCTTCCAAAGAAATCCCAGGGTTGATCTCCTTCAGAATGGACTGGTTGGATCTCCTTGCAGTCCA
>SJYT01067822.1:204722-234197 GCA_006410635.1 Cephalophus harveyi | reverse complement strand
GACTAAACTAAACTGAACTGATATTATGTGACTTTTCCTATGGTAAAAAATTTTTAAAAAAGAATTATAGTTTATATCTATCACCACCAGCAACAACAAAAACAGAGCTCAGAGACGTTAGGGCACTTGTCTTCTGTCACACAGCCAGCAAGGGAAAAGACTGGGAGGCACACCCAAGGATGACTCTAAAAGCAAGCTTAAAGTGAAGTTGCTCAGTCATGTCCGACTCTTTGCGACCCCCTGGACTGTAGCCTACCAGGCTCCTCTGTCCATGGGATTTTCCAGGCAATATTACTGGAATGGATTGCCATTTCCTTCTCCAGGGGATCTTCCCGACCCAGGGATCGAACCCAGGTGCCCCATATTGTAGACAGATGCTTTACCATCTAAGCCACCAGGGAAGTCCAAAGCAAGCTTATTGTGCTGTTATAAATGAAATGCATGCATTTCTAAATATGTACACCTTAATCAGCAATAAAGAAAAATGCTTCTGCAGGCTGTAATAGAATTGTTGAGCATCTGTGCATCAGGTCCTGGGGGTGATGCCCTGTGGTCCTGGTCCTCATGGCCTCAGAGAGTGGGCAGTTATCACTGTGCCCAAGGAGCGGATGGGATTCCTGCAAAGCAAGAGTGCCAGGTGCGCCATCTGGTGGGAATGGGGCAATGTAGCCCCAGATGTGCCTGATCACCTCTCAGAGCCCTGAAGTGTCAGCTGCCTAGCAGAGAACCACTGTTCATTTTGCAGTTAGAAGAAATGGAGATCATGGGAGAAAATGAACATCTTGGTCAGAGTCACAAAGCAGGTTATTAACAGAACCAAGAGTGGAACTCAGATCAGGGTCTCCTTCTTCCTCCAGCACCAGGCAAGTCCCAAGGTCCCACACTCCATGAGCATGTGGTGACACTGGCTGTAGGGACCTTAAAGATGACCTGGTCCTATACTGGCAAGCATGCAGTGTCTCCACTCTCTCCTCCTGAATTTATGGAAGGGATTGCCAATCAATCCTCCCCTCCAAGCCCAGGAGCTTCCTGGCAGGGCATCTTGGCAGAAAGCTCCATCCAGGCCCTACAGTCAATCAGGGTCCTACTTAAGACTCCCTAACTTGGCCTCAGAAGGGAAATGGGTAGAGTGAGAAACCAACTGTGCCAAGGGCTATGTATTAGCACCCAAGGGTGCCAGAATTTGCGGACACAGGTATACTGTAGATCTGAGCCCATTTAAGCTCATTTAGTCTTTAGTGAATGCAAAAATAGGAAAAGCAGTTGCAACTGATTAAGCATAATGGCTACTTACTCTACCCACTACAGCCTCTCCATAACCCTCTGCAGTGGGGTCATAAATAGATGAGAAACCTGAGGTGGAGGGGAGTGTGATGACCAGACGCCAGCAACAATTTAATCATCACCATCACTGTAGTAACTGTGTTATCAGGGGCCTACACACATTATCCCACCACTTCTTGCAGCACCCGTGGGAGGAGAGGCCCATAGTTAGTCCCATTTCACACTTAGGGGACCTGAGGTTCAGGGAGATGAAGCACCTTGTCCAGGCCACACAGCCAGCAACAGGCAAAAAGAGGATTCCAACTCAGTCTGCCCAACCCCAGATTTGGGGTATTGTAATTTCCATTTTACTTTTGAACTGTGATGTTGGAGAAGATGCTTGAGAGTCCCTTGGACTGCAAGGAGATCAAACTAGTCAATCCTAAAGGAAATCAACCCTGAATATTCATTGGAAGGGCCAATGCTAAGGCTGAAGCTCCAACACTTTGTCCATGATGCGAAGAACTGACTCATTGGAAAAGACCTTGATGCTGGGAAAGATTGAGGGCAGGAGGAGAGGGGGAAACAGAGGATGAGACAGTTGGATGGACATTAGTTTGATCAAGCTCTGGGAGTTGGTAATGGACAGGGAAGCCTGGCATACTGCAGTCTATGGGGTCACAAAGAGTCAGACACAACTGAGCAACTGAACTGAACTGAATTTCCATTTTGCCACTCGGCATGGAGTTGTTTGGCCATTTTACAATGAGGCAGCTGAAGCCTGGGGCCAACATCAGGTCCGAGCTCACTACATCACACTTGGTCCCTTGGGCTGTGTTCCTGAGTCGGGAACTCTCTCTTCACAAGATTTCAGCACAGCCTTCAGCTCTGTGTCCACAACAAGGGAAAGAGGAACCCAGTGTTTGCAGAATTGAGCACAGACAGCCTGTGAGTCAGCTGACCAGTCCAAGGCTCGGCTGGATGGGGTCCACTATGTCCCAGGTCCAGGCTTGGGCAGCTCCCCTGTGCTCTGATGACGGGACCACAGTCAGTATGAGGAATACTAGCTCACCAAGCCTCTGGCCATATCCCTACTTTGTCCTGGCCACAGTCATGTCAAGGACAGGGTTACAGGTCCCTGCTGAGGTGCAGGTGGGTAAACGGAGGAGGCTGACTCTGGGTGACCTGAAACTCTCTACCGGTGCTCCCAGCCTAATGCCACGTGGGCACCCATCTGTGCTTTCTGGACTGGGTGTTCTGGGTTGACATAGGCCCAGTGCACCAGGCATTACAACCAACTCAGTCAGAGTCAGGAATAAACACGGTATTCAAGTGCGACTTTCCTGCCCCACCAGCTGGCCTCGATGTGATCTGAGTGAAAGTCCTTCCCTGAGAATGTAAGCACTAGGCTCCTGTCCTTGTGAGACCTGGCCAGTCACTTCTTTTTCCTAAACCTCAGTTTCCTCAACTGGAAAATGGGGCTTCAAAACCTCCTTAGGGGCTTGTCATGAGCGCAAATGGTGAAAGTACACCAGCAGTGCCAAGCCCAGGCCAGGCCCTGGCCTGCCCCTACCGGGTTCTGGATTCTGGGGCCAAAGAGTGCGACTCTCTGCTGCCCCCAGAGGCTGAGAGTAGGAACAGCCAATCTCAGTGGGAGAGGATGCAGAACTGGGTGAACTCCCCAGCTCTGATCCTTCCTGTCAAGAAAGTCATCTTCCCCTTATGAATCTCATGTTCCTCAGTCAAGAAATGAGTGTAGTAACACCACTACCTGGTTGCTGATGAGGTGAAACAAGATGAAGCAGGATAAACACCTAGGGTTGTGTCATGTCTAGGCAGTGGTGGGGTTCCAGAGGATGGTGTGGGGGTCACAGCTCTTAGAACTCAAGGTTAAAAGTAACTTTGAGCCACTCTAGTCCAGTTGCTTCCTTTTTTGGCCACCTGTACTTGTACTTGTGTACTTGTGCTAGTCACTCAGTCATGTCCAACTCTTTTTGACGCCATGGGCTGTAGCCCAGAAAGCTCCTCTGTCCATGAAATTCTCCAAACAAGAATGCTAGAGTGGGTTGCCATTTCCTTCTCCAGGGAAACTTCCCAACCCAGGGATAGAACCTGGGTCTCCTGCACTGCAGGCGGATTTTTCATCATGAGAGCCACCTGGGAAGTCCTGGGAAGGGTGGTGAGGGTCATGTCTAGGCAGAGTGGGGTTCCAGAAGATGGCGTGGGGGTCATAGCAGTTAGAACTCAAGGTCAAAAGTAACTTTGAGCCACCCTAGTTCAGTTGCTTCCTTTTCTGGCCAGCCATCCCAGAGCCCCTGGCCCTGAATATCTAGGGAGAAGCCCAGGCATCTATAGTTTAAACAAACTTTAGATAATTTTATTTAATCTTTTGTTTTAAAGTAATTAACCCTCAATTAAAATAAATAGATTTATATTAAAAAGAAAAAATAAAAAGGTATTGCCAAGCAGAAAATTTCAACAAGCCTAAAAGATATCAAATGGAAGAGAAGAATAAGTTTCATTAATTCAAATGGAGTTTTGGATGCATCCTTCTCCTTCTCTGGACCATAAGCTCCCTAGTCTTCCCAGCTAGGAGGTTAAGTGGAACTCCAAGCTCTCTTGTGGCTTTGATGTCTTTTGTGTCTCCTATGTGGTTAGTTGACCCTGGGGTTGTCATCTAAAGGAAGGAGGTGATGTAAGTCTTAATGTGTTGTATCAGGACTTTAGATGTGTTAAGTCAGGACTTACTGTGAGTTTGAATGGCAGTACCAAACTCACACTGGCTTCAAGAGCAGAGTTCTATAAAGAGGGAATGGTCTGTGCAGAGAGCAAAGCCAGCAATGTTGTTGGTATTTTTCTGGAAAAGAAGGAAGACAGTAGGGCCATGGAGAGAGAGGTAGGTGAGTTTGGGGTGGCAGTGAGTAGATGACACAGGGGCCATGATGGGGACTTTGGTTTAAGGTGAGAGCGTTAACTTCTGGCAGCTGCACTGAGAGTAGAGGGGCTGGGGGCAAGTGTGCAGAGGGATACCACATCTCTGAGGATATATATGGAGGGAGACTATATTCACTCTCAGGAGAAACTCCACTGACTCAATGGAGTGGGCAGATGGGGAGGGTGGAGCAACCTGTCATTGCAAACATTTGTCCTGAGACTGGTTTCACTGGGAGGGATGTTATGGAGAGTGCTCAGACATAAAAGAAGGTCTGGGAAGAATGACTTCACTGGTCACTCATCCTGATGCTATGGACCACAAGCCTAGCCCCATCTCTGTCTCTGTCTTACGGGCTGGCTGCTTTCCCTCTCTGAGCTGAGTTTCCAAATGCTGATAAAATTAACTGGATGATCACTATGGATCCTTCTACCAGAATGTTCTCCAATTCATCCATTCTCAGGTTTTACCCCAGCCCCCCACCTGCATGGCCACCATCTTGGTAGCTGAAAGCTCCATGGGAACCTGCTCTTAGTCTTGGCAACAAGTCCTCTCCATAGCAATCCAATTCAAGCATCCTGGGTGACCTTTGCTTTGAAAGTCTCTCTGTTCACTCTGGATGGTTCTGGATCCACAGCTTGATTCCAGGGGCAGCTTCCCACCCCATTGCCACCAATATAAGTTAAGGGCCCTCAGCACCCAACAGAATTCCAGGAAGCCATGCAGAGGAGTAAGGACTTTTTAAATATTTTTCTTCAAACCTGTGACTGGTGGGCTTCCCTGTTAATGTCACTTGACATGGAGGCCTACAGAAGGTTTTGGGGACAAGAGGCATAGGGATGAAAATGAAAGTGTTACTCCCTCAGTCATGCTCTACTTTTTGGGACCCCATGGCCAGTAGCCCACCAGGCTCATCCATCCATGGATTTCTCCAGGCAGGAATACTGCAGAGGTTTTCCATTTCCTTCTCCAGGGGATCTTCCTGACCCAGGGATCAAATCCAGGTCTCCTGCATGGCAGTTTTTGCCATCTGAGCCTCCAGGGAAGCCCTTTAGAAGGCTCTGGGGGGCAGGAGGCAGAGAGGTGGGCCACTTGAATTAGCTAATATTTTGAATAGAGCAAATTAAGAAATAGATTTAATTAGGATAAGTGTCAAATTGATGATGAATGCAGCATCATGATGAGGTGCCCATTTATCTGTTCATACTTTTATTCAGCTGACTTTATTTTGTTGTACTGTATATTAGGTACAGGTTTTCTACTAGGAGTTGGGAATTCAACCATGAAATAAGTCTGAGTCCCTCCTCTAAAGAATTCACATTCTGGTGGGAAAGGGAGGAAAGTTGTCACTAATTGGTACCCAGGGCTCTGAACAGTGAATGAACGCAGCAAGATGGTGGAGTGGGGCCCCCTAACTTAGACTCTGGGGAGAGGTCTAGAGGACATGATGTCTTACTGCAGCTGGAAAATCAGTAAGAAGTGACTCAGCTAAAAATGAAAAGAGGAGGAAAATATTTCAGGCAGAGGAACCAGCATGTGCAAAGGACGTTTAGTAAAGAGAAGTGACCTGGAGTCAAGTGTGACTTACCACATGGTAGCTCCTTCATCCACTGGTTGCTTCTCTCTGGGCAAGTAAGTTTCTCTGGCTTTCTGACCTGGGCTGCCCATCTGTAAGAGGGGAGATAACCACGTCTATCTTCAAGGACTGCTGAGTGTCGGAATGATAGGTGCTCATCCGAGATCCCGTTTCCCTGTGGGTAATTCTCACTCCTGATCCTCCCATGACTGTCCAGGTGTCAGGACAAGATGTTTCAGCTTTGGAAACTTGTTCTCTTGTGTGGCCTGCTTGCCGGGACCTCAGTATCTCTTCTTGACAATCTTAGCAAGGATGATCTGAGGAAGCTGAAATCTGGTGTTGAGAAAGGACTTGACAACCTTGACAGTACAACAATGGATGATCAACAATGAGTCAACAACGGATGATCAGTGGCACCTAGGAGCTGGCTTCCTAAATACTATGCCTGTATTACCCAAGGCTGCCAGCAGGGGCTGTTACTTACGTTCATTTCAGTTCAGTTCAGTTCAGTCGCTCAGTGGTTTCCGACTCTGCGACCCCATGAACTGCAGCACGCCAGGCCTCCCTGTCCATCACCAACTCCCGGAGTTCACTCAAACTCACGTCCATCGAGTCGGCGATGCCATCCAGCCATCTCATCCTCTGTCGTCCCCTTCTCCTTCTGCTCCCAATCCCTCCCAGCATCAGAGTCATTTCCAATGAGTCAACTTTTCTCATGAGGTGGCCAAAGTACTGGAGTTTCAGCTTTAGCATCATTCCTTCCAAAGAACACCCAGGACTGATCTTTAGAATGGACTGGTTGGATCTCCTTGCAGTCCAAGGGACTCTCAAGAGTCTTCTCCAACACCACAGTTCAAAATCATCAATTCTTCGGTGCTCAGCTTTCTTCACAGTCCAACTCTCACATCCATACATGACCACTGGAAAAACCATAGCCTTGACTAGATGGACCTTTGTTGGCAAAGTAATGTCTCTGCTTTTGAATATACTGTCTAGGTTGGTCATAACTTTCCTTCCAAGGAGTAAGCGTCTTTTAATTTCATGGCTGCAATCACCATCAACAGTGATTTTGGAGCCCAAAAAAGTAGTCTGCCACTGTTTCCACATCTAAGAGAGGTGACTGACTGGTTCCTGGTTCATTTGTTCATTGCTGCTGCTACTGCTGCTGCTAAGTCACTTCAGTTGTGTCCAACTCTGTGCGACCTCATAGACGGCAGCCCACCGGGCTCCCCCATCCCTGGGATTCTCCAGGCAAGAATACTGGAGTGGGTTGCCATTTCCTCTTCCAATGCATGAAAGTGAAAAGTCAAAGTGAAGTCGCTCAGTTGTGTCCGACTCTTAGCGACCCCATGGACTGCAGCCTACCAGGCTCCTCCATCCATGGGATTTTCCAGGCAAGAGTACTGGAGTGGGGTGCCATTGCCTTCTCCTCATTTGTTCATTACTTTTCTGGAAACAGGTATTTCTTAACTGAATATCAATTTGCATCTTATATTGTGGTAAACTTTCCTAATATATTCATAGGATAAATTCCTAAAAGTGACATTTCAAAAGTTCAAAAGTTATGCATATTTTAAATTACAGCACATATTGACAAATAATCCCCTATGTTAATAGTTTCTCCAATCATCTGTGAGAGTATCTTTTTTTCTACTTCCCTGGCAGCACTGGTTTGGTCAGCTGAAATTTTTTCCAGTCTCACAGATGTAAGGTTATAATTCATCTCAGCATTTCTCTAATTATGAAAGAATTCACTCATGTTTTTAATATTTTATTAGCCATTTATGTATTGTAACTTAAATATTTATTTAATTTGTATCACATCTTCTGCTGCATCATTCAATTTTCTTAGTAATTTGTATTAACTAATTGGAAAAGAATTCCCACCTAGCCTAGGTAGCTTTAAAATTACCTACCTTTTTAGTTAATCATATTTATTTGTAATTCTGATTTTTTGAAAAAACTTGGTCTTCTTTTCACTTTTTGGAAACATTACTACACATTGCTAAACATTCTTTACAGGAGAAGCTAACTTCTGAAAATGATTGCCCTTTGAAACTTACCAGGGCTTGAGAGTGACTGAGTGATAGTTGCAGAGTCATGTCCGGATCTATGCGATCCCATGGAGTGTAGCTTGCTAGGCTCCTCTGTCCAGGGAATTTCCAGGCAAGAATACTGGAGTGGGTTGCCATTTCCTTCTCCAGGGGATCTTCCCAACCCAGAGATTGAACTCAGGTCTTCTGAATTGCAGGCAGATTCTTTACCATCTGAGCCACCAGGGAAGCCTGGCAACTTTAAAGACACAGGAGGGACCCACGTTCCAATTTCATTGCTGATAAAACTGAGCTGAGAAGCAGAAATATCTGCATCAAAGTCCCTAATAAGTTAAGGGACCAGATGTAGTTTCCATCTCTGCATCATTTAAACTAAATACTGTCCATTGCAGAGCCACATTACAGTACTTTGATTACACACTTTTTCTTGCAGCCTTTTATTATTCTTTGAGCTACTTGTTTCCTTGTTGTTTCTCGCTCGAAGTATTTTCTACAGAGATTTTCTTAATACTTTTCAAATGTGCCATTCTACCTTGGCCAAGTCACTTCTCCTATCAAATCCCTCTTTTCTCTGTCCATTAGGACTCTCTGTCCTTGTTTGTTCTCCTCTATGAGTCGTCTCTTTCGAGGCTTTATGCAAAGCTGTCATCTAGGGACCCCAATTTACCACTTTTATAATTTAGATCCATATATTTTCTTTGGTTCTAGATTTTCCATTTCTTGTTCTATTCTAAGTTTACTTTGTTTGTATGACCAGCTTGTTAGTGCTTCATTACTAGAAGCCAATGTACAATCAATACCTATTGCCTGCTCAGTTGGTTGATTGCTTTGTTGATAAATACTGAGTACGTATTAGCGCGAAGGCAGCGTAGAGAGAACAAGGTCTCCCATCTGTGTGATTTTGATCCATTTCTTAAACTTTTGATCTTTTATTTCCTCATCTGAAAGTGCAGATAATAGTAATACATATTCTGTGGAGTTATTACAAAGATTAAATGAAATGACATAGGCAAATAGTCTCATTTAGTACCTGGTGCCTAGGAGCTGCTTCATAATTTGTGTTCCACACTAAATGGAGACTGTTTTTGAAACTATCTTTCAGCAATTGAAGACTGATTTCATGTTGCCCCAGGAATCCAATACTGCTGAGGAGGCCCAGGAGACAACTGAGGATACTAAGACTTATTGGAAGAATTCATTTCTGGAATTTTAAAAGTAGTGAACGGGCTTATAGTTTGAGTTCATTGTTCATTTGGAGATCTTTGTCCCAGAAAATAGAATTCATCTCTTTGGGACATAATTTTAATGTCAAAGATAGAAAGATGAATAAATCTTGTGTGTTCTTGCAGAGGGCTTCCCTGGTAGCTCAGCTGGTTAAGAATCCACCAGCAATGCAGGAGACCCCAGTTCGATTCTTCAGTAGAGAAGATGTGCTGGAGAAGCAATAGACTAAATATATACACACTACTGTATATACAACAGAGAACTAACAAGGACCTGCTATATAGCACAGGGAACTGTACTCAATATTTTGTAATAACCTATAAGGGAAAAGAATCTGAAATAAAAATACCTCTATACCCGTATCGATATATCTGAATCACTTTGCTGCACACCTGAACCTAATGAGAAGTGAAAGAGTTAGTTGCTCAGTCGTGTCTGAGTCTTTCTGACGCCTCGGACTGTAGCCCACCAGACTCCTCTGCCCGTGAAATCTCTAGGAAAGAATACTGGAGCGGGTTGCTATTTCCTTATCCAGGGAATCTTCCTGACCCAGGGATCGAGCCCAGGTCTCTGGCATTGCAAGCAGATTCTTTACTCTCTGAGCCACCATGGAAGCCCCACACCTGAACCTAATGCAACATTGTAAAGCACCTATGTATCAACTTTAAATAAACATGCTGGCTCTGGCACATATTCACCCTTGGAGTCTTGAGGGAAATCACAGTTGTCTGATCCTCAGTCTGCCATACCATCCAATGGAGAGAATCCAACCCCTGAGCAGGGTTCTCATGAGACCAAAGCAGGCAAGGTCCATGAGGCTCAAATGCTCAGCACAACACTGGCATAGAGAAGAGCCCAGCAATGGTTATCAAGAGGAATGACAAGAGTGAATTGTGGTTTATGCACAGGGTGAGTATCAGTAACCTTCATATCCTGGATATCACATTAGAAGCAACTTCTAAAAACACCATTGAAGTGAGCATCCCCATCACTGCTGAAGTCAATGTGAAACCGTGAGTATGCCTTAGAATCTGAGGTTTGGGAGAGGCAGTGCGGTATGGCCAACAGATCAGTGCGGTATGGCCAACAGATCTCCAACCTGGAATCAGGCACTTTTCAGCCACTGCCTTCCTTAGTCTTCAAATCTGTAAAGCAAGGAGGTCTTCACAACTCCTAAATCCAACCTTTAAAATGTTCTCAGAAACTTTGCCCATCACCAAATCTCTGTTAAAAAAAATCCTCCATGAAATATATTTCCAAAGTTATAACACTTATCTAATTATAAAGTTTGAGAGTTGAGAAGATGTGAACGTGTAACTCTTTGGCAGAGTTTCCTCCAGCATCATTTTGTCTCTCAAGATTCTCTTTAAATAGCAGTGACTAGTATGGGCCATATAGCAGTGTACATTATGTAATGAAGATCATCTGAAAATTACATATAAAATATGATTTCTAAGTATTTTAATTACTTTGAAGATCCAAAGAGATAGGAAAATAAGGATGTGTAAAAGTACGCCATGACTTCATCATTCCTTAGTGATGAGATCTTGAGATATTTCCTAAACTTTTCTATACCACATGTTTCCTCATTCTGAAAGCAGAGATAATGACAGTGCTTTTTTTCATGGTATTGCTGTCGAGATTAAATGGATTAACACAGGTAAAATACTTTTTGTAAATATATAATGTAACATTTTGCTTAAGAAATGTTAACTCTTATTTTTTTTTATTCATTGGTGTGATACTCTACAGAAATTTCACATGAGCCAAAACTTTATAACCCGGAGAAGAAACTCCTAATGTAAGAATGTTGATTCCATAAAGAATATAGACAATATTGACATTGTCCATTTGTTGTTCAGTCACTAAGTCCTGTCAGACTCTTTGTGACCCCATGGACAGGCTTCCCTGTCCTTGTCAATAGACATCCCATAAAATGTCCACACAAGAGAGACTAAAGTGGGCAACATGAAGGGACTTCTCCGTCCCTGTTCACTGTAAATCTTACTCCCTACAGGCTTCTTTTGGGTGAGATTGTCCACCTGGGCCTCAGCTTGGTCCTCCAGTTTACTGTCAGCATTAAAACTGATGATATTGGTGTCTCTACGGTGGTCATGGCAGAATGCAGAAATGGCCAAAGCAGCATCTGACTCACCATGCTGGGCAGGTCAGGTCCACACATCTCAGTAGAGTGGGGAGCTCAGAGGAGTTGGGACCCTTAATTTCAGCCTTATTCCTTACCTGAGAGGGAGCAGAGTATGGTAAAGAAGAGGTCAGACTCTGGAGTCAAACTAGCTTTGCCACTAACTTGTGGTTTTGGAATCAATTTAGCCTCTAGAAGCTTCAGTTTTCACATCTGTAAACTCAGGATGATAATAATACCTAACTCATAGCTTCCTGCTTATTTAACTTATATGCAGAGTACATTATGAGAAATGCTGGGCTGGATTAAGCACAAGCTGGAATCAAGATTCCTGGAAGAAATATCAATAACTTCAGATATGCCACCCTTATGGCACAAAATGAAGAAGAACTAAAGAGCCTCTTGATGAAAGTGAAAGAGGAGAGTGAAAAAGTTGGCTTAAAACTCAACATTCAGAAAACGAAGATCATGGCATCTGGTCCCATCACTTCATGGCAAATACATGGGGAAACGGTGGCTGACTTTATTTGGGGGGCTCCAAAATCACTGCAGATGGTGACTGCAGCCATGAAATTAAAAGACGCTTACTCCGTGGAAGGAAAGTTATGACAACCTAGACAGCATATTATAAAGCAGAGACATTACTTTGCCAACAAAGGTCTGTCTAGTCAAGGGTATAGTTTTTCCAGTAGTCATGTATGGACGTGAGAGTTGGACTATAAAGAAAGCTGAGTGCTGAAGAATTGATACTTTTGAACTGTGGTGTTGGAGAAGACTCTTGAGAGTCCCTTGGACTGCAAGGAGATCCAACCAGTCCATTCTAAAGATCAGTCCTGGGTGTTCTTTGGAAGGACTGATGCTAAAGCTGAAACTCCAATACTTTGGCCACCATATGAAGAACTGACTCATTTGAAAAGACCCTAATGGTGGGAAAGATTGCAGGCAGGAGGAGGGAATGACAGATAATGAGATGGTTGGATGGCATCATCAACTCAATGGACATGAATTTGGGTAAACTCCAGAAGTTGATGATAGACAGGGAGGCCTGGCGTGCTGCAGTCCATGGGATTGCAAAGAGTCGGACACGGCTGAGTGACTGAACTGAACTGAACTGAACATAGCCTCCTGTGTTGTCCAAATGAGAAAACGCGAGTGTTAAGCATGCAGCTGGGCACATACTAAGCACTCAGTAATAATAATATCCACGCTGTCTTCCTGTGTCTTGGTTCCTCCCCTTACTGAGACAGGAGTGTTGACCTCTCTAACCGTAACTGAGAATTGGTGTATTTCACCTTTCAACATTATCTGTTTTTGCTTCATGCTTTTTGAAGCTCTGTTGTTAGATGCTTGCACATTTAACATTGATTTGTCTACTTGAAGAACTGACCCTTCTCATAAATACATAATGTCCCTCAATAATAATAATGATAATAATAATAATTCACTGTGTTTAGCTTCTTGCCCTTAGTTAGGAAGGGCAAGAGAAGTAGTAAATGCCTACTATGGGCTCTAATTCAGATTGTCTCCAAATCATCCTCCACACACCGGGAAATTCCCAAAATGAGATCTTGAAAACTGAATCATCTTCATTTAAATCACTGATCTCCGGTATCCCATCAAATCTACATCAAACTGTGCTTGATAGAGCATGTTTAGCCCAGGGAAGAGGGTAGAAAGAGAAAGGCTGATCCTGGTCTTGGCTGGGAGAGGAGAAATGGTCTGGAAGCTGACGGCTGGGATAGATTGTCCTTGGCAGAGAACAATGCTGAGCCATGAGCAGAGGTCTGTTCATCTTGCCTGAACAAGGGATCCGATCACTGGTTGCCTAAAGACCCCCAGAACCAAAGACAGGCTCTGCAGCCTACCATCATTTGGAAAGACTGAGATGTAAGTCCAAGTGCCTGAGCCCTGTTGGACACTGCCTAGTCTATCATGGCAGGGAAACCATTCTGCCTTCCGGGTCTCAGTGTCCATATCTGCGAAATGGCATTCCACTCTGCTGCTCCTACCTTCTGGGGGCTTTTCTCTCTACTTTGGGTGGAATCTCAGGTCCTCCCAGGGTCATCTGGGTTCTGCCTGGTCTAGATCCACACCTTGCCCTCTCTGCTCTAGAGATGCTAGCTTTTTCTCTGTGCCTCAGACAAGACTCCTTTCACTCAAGACCTTCCTGCATCCAATTTCCCTGTATGTGTCATTGTTTAGGGTCTGAAACAATGTTCCTCCTCTTCACTCTCTTAAGATTCTACTTATCACAAGTTGTTATTATATATTCAGTCTCATGTTTACTCCATTCTTTCCTCCAACCAAAAATGTGTGGAGCATCTGCTCCATACCAGGCAGGCACCATACTGAGAACTCTGGAGAATTTGCTGGTGATTGCCGGCAAGTTGCTTGTTTTCATGGAACTTAGTCTCTGTAGGGAAAAGCAGACAGGTGAGCATTCAGTCCAGCAGTAAAGACCCCACAAGGAAAATATTCGATTGCAATCATCCCTGGGCAGAATAGCACACCTAACAGGGCGCTATGACACAAAGCCATCCTTTAGACAGTCACGAGGCTGCCCTGAGGAGGTGACAGAGATGCTGAGAGCCAAAAGTGGAAAGGAGCCAGCCTTAGGAAAACATGTTTAATATTGGGTTGGCCAGAAAGTCTTTTGGGTTTTCCATAAGCTGTTACAGAAAACTGCAAATGAACCTTTTAGCCAACACAGTATTTAGGTACCAGGAGTTGCTTGTGCTTTGCTCATCACTGTGTCCCCAGTCAGGCTTGATTCTGAGCACATATTTGGCGCTCTTTAAATATGTGTTGATGAATGAATGGATGACTGGATGGATGGATAGAAGAATGGATGGGTGGAAGAACAGATAACTGGATAGATCAATGGATGGATGGATGAATGAGATCTCAGGGTTGTGATGAGTCTCTTATGAGCTACTGGGGTGGCTGTAGGCATGGTGGGAGTGTCTCATGAGCTGCTGCTGGTCAACCATTGGGCTCTAAGTGATGATCCCCCTGGGTAGAGGCTCAAGTCACCTGACTTCAAGGTGCTCCACCATCTTCCACCCTCTTCCCACTACTCCTGCTTGGCTGCTCTGCCAACTTCACTGAGCTTTATCAGTTTCCTCTCTTCTCCAGGTACATTGGACTGCTCGACAGGGTTGTGGACTTGCAATCAGTCTCGTAAACAAGGTGTCCCAGGTAGCACACTATGAGGTGAGTCTCCATGGCTGGAGGTACAGAGCCAGGCCTGGTGGGGGCAGGTGTGACTTTCCCTGGTGGGCTCTACTCTCTGGCACCTTCCTTTCTGAGAGGCCAACTTCCTTTGGGCCAGCCAGTTGCTACCTGCCCACCTTTACTCAGCCCGGGGAGAAGGTGAGCAGGGGCCTGACATGAGCTAAAATCACTGGGTGCCACACTAGAACCATTTACCATACCCATAGACTGCCAGTTGGCCTTATAGCTAGTATTTTTCTTCATTGAACACAATTTTAATTCATTTAAATATGAAAACTTAATTCATTTAAATATGAAAACTATACATACCTTCGTTCAGATCCATGAGCATCATATTAAAAACTGAATGTACCATGTGCCCAAAATTCCAAAGATTCTATAATAGTCACTCTGAAAGGCAGATGGGAATCTGGCTTTATTAAAAAAAGATCCTCCATGTTGTTCTGTAATTTACTGAACTTGAGTCATGCTCAAACTGTGGTCCTCAGACCAGCAGTGCTGACCTCCCATGAATACACCTTAGAAATACAGACCCTTAGGTCCTACCCCAGACCTGCTGCTCAATAATTAATGTTTTAACAACATCCTCAGGGAACTGTAGATACACAAAACTGTAGAAAATACAAAAACACTTCTCTATGGTTCCCGGGGCCCCGTTTAACTCTATGAAGTTTCAGGTTCCAGAGGTCAACATTTCTAAGAGCATAGGGTTCTGGAATGTTAAAAGTCTAGATTCTCTAAGGTTCTAGGATGCTAATGTTAAAGGGTAGTATCATCATACCCATTTTACAGATGCACTAACTGAGCTCAGAGAGATGAAGTGACTTGTAAGAGGTCCCATGGCTATCAAGTGTGACCTTCTGGACGGTGGCATGTCTGATTTTTATTCAGCCTTCCATTGCTGGAGGCTGAGAACTGCTACTGTATAAACCCCAACACAAAAATGAATAGAACAGAGGAGAAAAACTGCTGTAAAGTTTGCCTGCTGGTGAGGGCTGGCCTCTGGGCCCTGGGCTGAGAGAGGATGAACACCGCCTCCAACACACACACACACACACACACACACACGCACACACACACATGCACACACACGCACACACATACACACACATGCACACACGGGCATGCACACACATGCGTGCACACACGGGCCTGTGGAGAAGCAGGATCAAAGCTTGGCTTCTCCTCTTTCTCTAGTAGCAAACTGAGGCCTGATGTTGGTCACACTGAGTCCTGACCTTCAGTTACACACTAATTTCCTGACGGAGCCCAGAACAGTCAGACTGAGCTTTGACTGCAGTTGTTGACTGAGCTCTGACACTGGTCGTGGATAGAGAGCTGACCTGTATCTCAGTCTGTATCTCAGTCCACTCCAATCATACACTGAGCTCTGAACCCTTTCTCCTCTGGGCCCTGATCAATCTTTTCACATCGGCCATTGTTGCTAAGGTGAGGGGGTGGGAGTTTGAGGGGATGAGGAGGGCTCTGTGCCAGGTGCCAGAGAAAGACCCCAAACCACTGATGCCAGTCCCTCCCTGACCCTCTGAGCTCACAGGGTTTGGGGGGAGGTACTCCAGCTGCTGTGCCTGGTGAATGCAGGAACCAGTATAGTCTCTGGGATGCCCATGCCTCACACCGGGTCCTCCTTCCAGGCTGGTTCCCAGGGACTTGACTGAATCTCCGTACCGTCTCCCTCTGGGACGATCAGTGCTGCCACCGTCCCCCAGGAGTGACAACTGAGCCCAGCCAAAGACACTCTCAGATACGCCTCCTCACAGTCAGGACACCCTATGCTCCTCGCCCTCCACCCCCAGCAATAAAAAGCCATTTTTGCACCTCCTGTGTGGTCCTGGCATTCTTTCCATTGGGATTTCAGGAAAGGTGCGCTATGGGCAATCAGGGCAGCAGAGACCTGGATCCAAAGCTGGACAGGAATTTTGGGATTATCTAGCCCCACTTCCTTGTCTTTCAAATGGGACCACTGCAGCCCAAGATGGGCAAGAAAGTGACCCAAGGTCGCGTAGAGACAGCCTCACTCTGCTTCTGCTAACACCACACCATGATGGAGGGCTGCCTTCGCCAGCACACCTGACCTCATGACTCCCTGACAGCACCCTTCTGCCAGGAACACCACTCTTGTCCCCACTGGACAGATTAGGAAACTGAGGCTCACAGAGGACAAGTGAATCATCAAGGTGACAGGGTAGCAACTGGCAGGGGTAGGATTTAAACCCACGGCTGTGGGATCCTTGTTCAGAGAGGTGATGTCCCATCTTCCAGTGCTCAATCACCTCTCCACAGCTCCAATCAGTTCCCACTGTCCTGGCCTTGATCTCTCCCACCCAAGACTGATGAGATTCCTCTTGTCACACAGAGGCCTGTAGCAGAGGCTACTTCACTCAAGGGCCTTCTGTCTGAAGGACGTCCCACAAGGTCAAGTCACCACAGGGGGCCTTGAACCCCTGGGGCAACTGGAGGCCTTGGTCCAGCTCTCCCAAGAGACCTCAGTTCAGGCTGTGCCAGGGCTGCTGACACACGGGAGGTGAGAGGTTGGACAGAGCGGAGCATGACCCGGCCTCTGCCGTTGCCAGCTGCGTGATCTCAGGCAACTTACTTACCCCCTCAGAACCAGTCCTCAAACCAGCCCAGTGGAGTTAACAGTAAACCTCCCTCGTTGTGCTGATATGAGAATTAAATGAGTCAATGAGTAAAAGTGCTTTACCAGATCTGACACTGGTGAGCACAAGTGAATGTCAGCTTCTGCACACTGGAATTACTGTCAAACAGTGCTGAGAAACCCCATATTCAGTCATTATGCACTGTATCTCATTTGATTGTAATTTTTACTGATTGATGCAGTGAATGGCTCTTGGGGAATATCTTAATCTCTAAAAGGAGAGGTGAAATGACTTCTCCAGGGTCACATATCTGGTCAGAGGCAAAGCTAGATTTCATGTGAAGTCAGTCTGTTCTAGAGCTGGTTCTTCCCCTGCTGGCCATAGAAAAGGGATGAGAGTTTTCCTTTCTGTCTATATTTTGTGACAATTCGAGCTCCCACAACAGTACGCAAGGAGGTCTCAGAATTCAGGACTTCTCTTGAGCAGCAGCCCACCTGGGTCGGTGCTGAGCCTTCGTCCAGGTTGTTCCATCCCCCTGGTCATCACTCCTCTCACTCCAGCTTCTCAATCACCCTCAGCCCTAAGACTCTATTCAGGACCTGTCTCCTGGTAAGTCGGGGCCACTCCTCAATGTTTCCCCAACAAAGAGACCATGTTTTCCAGCTGGTAGTTCTACCCAAGCTACCTTGTCATTATTGTCCAACATAGACAGAGGGTTCAGAAAGTGTCAGCTCTCATGATTATGGTTTACACTTTTAAAAATACTCTTTTTTCCCTTCTTTTTTTTTTGGTGAGAAACAATTTACATCATCAGTGTATAAGTTAAATTTGATTTAACAGTTTGATTTCTGTGTATTATGAATGATTATGACAATAGATTAAGGTAATATTCATCTTCTCATATAGAGACAATAAAAATAATGAAAAAGAAAAACACATTTTCATTGTGATGAGAACTCTTTAAGATTTGCTTTCTTAATGTTTCTATATATCATACATCACTATGTTAGCTCCAGTCATCCTGTTGTACATTACACCCCCAGTACTAATTTTTTTAGAATCTAAAATATGAAAAACAGTAGCAATAAATGCCTATATTAAGAAGCAAGAAAAACCCAAATAAGCAACCTATCTCTATACCTTAAAGGACTAGAAAAAGAAGAATAAATCAAGCCCTAAGTTACCATTGAAAGAATACAATGAAGATTACAGGAGGAGTATTTGAAATAAAGAAAAGAAAAATAATAGAAAACATTAACCAAAATATAAACCAAACTAATATTGCTCCATTGAAAATGTAAAAGAAATGGAAAACCTTTAGCTAGATCTCATGACTCACAAAGGGGCTTTAGGTTTTCACATGTTGCCTGGGTCTACTTTGTCCTCAAGCTAGAATTTAGAAACAATTATCTGGCAAAGTGCACTAGAAAAAGAAGCTATACACTGGGATGACCCAGAAAGATGGTATGGGGAGGGAGGTGGGAGGGGGGTTCAGGATGGAGAACACGTGTACACCTGTGGCAGATTCATGTTGATGTATGGCAAAACCAATACAATATTGCAAAGTAATTAGCCTCCAATTAAAATAAATTTATTAAAAAAACCATACACACATATATAAAGGGGATGAGACCATGTATCATTACAGTGCCTTGATCCAAGTGTGCCTGAAGGCCTCCTTGCCACAATCTTTCCAGTTTAAATATATTTCTTGTTTCCTATTGTTTAATTTGTTGAAGCCAATGTCCAGTTCAGTTCAGTTGCTCAGTCGTGTCTGACTCTTTGTGACCCCATGTACTGCAGCACACCAGGCCTCCCTGTTCATCACCAACTCCCAGAGTTTACCCAAACTCATGTCCATTGAGTTGGTGATGCCATCCAACCATCTCATCCTCTGTCGTCCCCTTTTCCTCCTGCCTGAAATCTTTCCCAGCATCAGGGTCTTTTCCTGAGTCAATTCTTCGAATCAGGTGGCCAAAGTATTGGAGTTTCAGCTTCAACATCAGTCCTTCCAATGAACAATCAGGACTGACCTCCTTTAAATGGACTAGTTGGATCTCCTTGCAGTCCAAGGAACTCTCAAGAGTCTTCTCCAACCCCACAGTTCAAAAGCATCAATTCTTCGGCCCTTAGCTTTCTTTATAGTACAACTCTCACATCCATACATGACTACTGGAAAAACCATAGCCTTGACTAGACAGACCTTTGTTGGCAAAGTAATGTCTCTGCTTTTGAATATGCTGTCTAGGTTGGTCATAACTTTCCTTCCAAGGAGTAAGCGTCTTTTAATTTTATAGCTGTAGTCACCATCTGCAGTGATTTTGGAGCCCCCCCAAATAAAGTCTGATGCTGTTTCCACTGTTTCCTCATCTATTTCCCATGAAGTGATGGGACCAGATGCCATGATCTTCATTTTTTGAATGTTGAGCTTTAAGCCAACTTTTTCACTCTCCTCTTTCACTTTCATCAAGAGACTCTTTAGTTCTTCTTCACTTTCTGCCATAAGGGTGGTGTCATCTGTGTATCTGAGATTATTGATATTTTTCCTGGCAGTCTTGATTCCAGCTTGTGCTTCATTCAGCCCAGCGTTTCTCATGATGTACTCTGTATATAAGTTAAATAAGCAGGGTGACAATATACAGCCTTGAAGTACTCTTTTTCCTCTTTGGAACCAGTCTGTTGTTCCATGTCCAGTTCTAACTGTTGCTTCTGACCTGCAAACAGAGTTCTCAAGAGGCAGGTCAGGTGGTTTGGTATTCCCATCTCTTGAAATTTCCACAGTTTGTTGTGGTCCACACAGTCAAAGGCTTTGGCATAGTCAATAAAGCAGAAATAGATGTTTTTCTGGAACTCCCTTGCTTTTTTGATGATCCAGCGGATGTCGGCAATTTGATCTCTGGTTCCTCTGCCTTTTCTAAATCCAGTTTAAACATCTGGAAGTTCACGGTTCATGTATTGTTGAAGCCTGGCTTGGTAAATTTTGAGCAATACTTTTATTAGCGTGTGAGATGAGTCAATTGTGCAGTAGTTTGAGCATTCTTTTCAATTGCCTTTCTTTGGGATTGGAATGAAACTGACCTTTTCCAGTCCTGTGGCCACTGCTGAGTTTTCAAAATTTGCTGGCATAATGAGTGCAGCACTTTCACAGCATCATCTTTCAGGATTTGAAATAGTTCAACTGGAATTCCATCACCTCCGCTAGCTTTGTTCATAGTGATGCTTCCTAAGGCCTACTTGACTTCACATTACAGGATATCTGGCTCTAGGTGAGTGATCACACCATTGTGATTATCTGGGTTATGAAGATCTTTTTTGTACAGTTCTTCTGCGTATTCCTGCCACCTCTTCTTAATATCTTCTGCTTCTGTTAGGTCCGTACCATTTCTCTACTTTATTGAGCCCATATTATTTTATTTTTTAAAAATTAATTAATTTATTTTAATTGAAGGCTAATGACTTTACAGTATTGTAGTGGTTTTTGCCATACATTGACATGAATCAGCCATAGGTGTACATGTGTTCCCCATCCTGAACCCCACCCCCCACCTCTCTCCTCATCCCATCCCTCAGGGTCATCCCAGTGCACTGGCCCTGAGCACCCTGTCTCATGCATCAAACCTGGACTGGCGATCTATTTCACATATGGTAATATACATGTTTCAATGCTATTCTCTCAAATCATCCCACCCTCACCTTCTCCCACAGAGTCCAAAAGTCTGGTTTTCATACCTGGGTCTCTTTTGCTGTCTCACATATAGGGTCATCATTACTATCTTTCTAAATTCCATATATATCCATTAATATACTATATTGGTGTTTTTCTTTCTGATTTACTTCACTCTGTATAATAGGCTCCAGTTTCATCCACCTCATTAGAACTGATTCAAATGCATTCTTTTTAATAGCTGAGTAAAATTCCATTGTGTACACAGTTTTCTTATCCATTCATCTGCCAGTGGACATCNATATCCATTAATATACTATATTGGTGTTTTTCTTTCTGATTTACTTCACTCTGTATAATAGGCTCCAGTTTCATCCACCTCATTAGAACTGATTCAAATGCATTCTTTTTAATAGCTGAGTAAAATTCCATTGTGTACACAGTTTTCTTATCCATTCATCTGCCAGTGGACATCTAGGTTGCTTCCATGTCCTAGCTATTGTAAACAGTGCTACGATGAACATTGGGGTACATGTGTCTCTTTCTTTTTTAAAAAAATTAATCCTTAGATCTCATTTTTAAAAATATATAAATTATTTATTTTAATTGGAGGTTAATTACTTTATAATATTGCATTTGGGAGAGGGAGGGGGAGAGGGTGGGATGATTTGGGAGAATGGTATTGAAACATGTATAATATCATGTGTCTCTTTCAATTCTGGTTTCCTTGCTGTGTATGCCCAGCAGTGGGATTGCTGGGTTGTATGGCAGTTCTATTTCCAGTTTTTTTAAGGAATCTCCACACTGTTCTCCATAGTGGCTGTACCAGTTTGCATTCCTACCAGCAGTGTAAGAGTGTTCCCTTTTCTCTGCACCCTCTCCAACATTTATTGCTTGTAGACTTTTTGATAGCAGCCATTCTGATTGGTGGAGAAGGCAATGGCAACTCACTCCAGTACTCTTGCCTGACTCTTGCCTGGCAAATCCCATGGACAGAGGAGCCTGGTAGGCTGCAGTCCATGGGGTCGCTAGGAGTCGGACACGACTGAGTGACTTCACTTTCACTTTTCACTTTCATGCATTGGAGAAGGAAATGGCAACCCACTCCAGTATTCTTGCTTGGAGGATCCCAGGAATGGGAGAGCCTGGTGGTCTGCTGTCTGTGGGGTTGCACAGAGTTGGACATGACTGAAGCGACTTAGCAGCACCAGCAGCAACATTCTGATCGGTGTGAGATGGTATCTCCTTGTGGTTCTAATTTGCATTTCTCTGATAATGAGTGATGTTGAGCATCTTTTCATGTGTTTGTTATCCATCTGTATGTCTTCTTTGGAGAAATGTCTGTTTAGTTCTTTGGCCCATTTTTTGATTGGGTCGCTTATTTTTCTGGAATTGAGCTGCATGAGCTGCTTGTATATTTTTGAGATTAATTATTTGTCAGTTGCTTTGTTTGCTATTATTTTCTCCCATTCTGAAGGCTGTCTTTTCACCTTGCTTATAGTTTCCTTCGTTGTGCAAAAGGTTTTAAGTTTAATCGGGTCCCATTTGTTTATTTTTGCTTTTATTTCCATTACTCTGGGAAGTGGGTCATAGAGGATCCTGCTGTGATTTATGTCAGAGAATGTTTTGCCTATGTTTTCCTCTAGGAGTTTTATAGTTTCTGGTCTTACAGTTAGATCTTTAATCCATTTTGAGTTTATTTTTGTGAATGGTGTTAGAAAGTGTTCTAGATTCATTCTTTTACAAGTGGTTGACCAGTTTTTCCAGCACCACTTGTTAAAGAGATTGTCTTTAACCCATTGTATATTCTTGCCTCCTTTGTCAAAGATAAGGTGTCCATAGGTGTGTGGATTCATCTCTGGGCTTTCTATTTTGTTCCATTGATCTATATTTCTGTCTTTGTGCCAGTACCATACTGTTGATGACTGTAGCTTTATAGTATAGTCTGAAGTCAGGCAGGTTAATTCCTCCAGTTCCATTCTTCTTTCTCAAGATTGCTTTGGCTATTTAAGGTTTTCTGTATTTCCCTACAAAGTGTGAAATTATTTGTTCTAGTTCTCTGAAAAATACCACTGGTAGCTTGATAGGGATTGCATTGAATCTATAGATTGCTTTGGGTGGTATATTCATTTTCACTATATTGATTCCTCCAATGCACGAACATGGTATATTTCTCCATCTATTTGTGTCATCTTTGATCTCTTTCATCAGTGTTTTATAGTTTTCTATATATAGGTCTTTTGTTTCTTTAGGTAGATTTATTCCTAAGTATTTTATTTTTTTCATTGCAATGGTGAATGGAATTGTTTCCTTAATTTCTCTTTCTGTTTTCTCATTGTTAGTGTATAGGAATGTAAGGGATTTCTATGTGTTAATTTTATATCCTGAAACTTTATTATATTCATTGATTAGCTCTAGTAATTTTCTGGTGGTGTCTTTTGTTTTTTCTATGTAGAGGATCATGTCATCTGCAAACAGTGAGAGTTTTACTTCTTTTCCAATCTGGATTCCTTTTATTTCTTTTTCTTTTCTGATTGCTGTGGCTAAAACTTCCAAACTACGTTGAATAGTAGTAGTGAGAGTGGGCACCCTTGTCTTGTTCTTGACTTTAGGGGAAAGGCTTTCGATTTTTCACCATTGAGGACAATGTTTGCTGTGGTTTTATCATATATGGCTTTTATTATGTTGAGGTATGTTCCTTCTATGCCTGCTTTCTGGAGGGTTTTTGTCATAAATGGATGCTGAATTTTGTCAAAGGCTTTCTATGCATCTATTGAGATAATCATATGGTTTTTACCTTTCAATTTGTTAATGTGATGTATCACATTGGTTGATTTGTTAATATTGAAGAAACCTTGCATCCCTGGGATAAAGCCTACTTGGTCATGATGTATGATCTTTTTAATATGTTGGATGCTGTTTGCTAGAATTTTGTTAAGGATTTTTTCATCTATGTTCATCAGTGATATTGGCCCACAGTTTTCTTTTTTTGTGGCATCTTTGTCTGGTTTTGGAAGTAGGGTGATGATGGTGGCCTCATAGAATGAGTTTGGCAGTTTACCTTCCTCTGCAATTTCCTGGAAGAGTTTGAGTAGGATAGTTGTTCTCTAAACTTTTGGTAGAATTCACCTGTGAAGCCATCTGGTCCTGGGCTTTTGTTTGTTGGAAAATTTTTAATTACAGTTTCAATTTCTGGGCTTGTGATGGGTCTATTAAGATTTTCTATTTCTTCCTGGTTCAATTTTGAAAGGTTATACTTTTCTCAGAATTCATCTGTTCCTTCGATGTTGTCCATTTCATTGGCATATAGTTCCTGACAGTAGTCTCTTATGATCCTTTGTATGTCTGTGATGTCTGTTGTGATTTCTCCATTTTCATTTCTAATTTTGCTGATTTGATTCTTCTCCCTTTGTTTCTTGATGAGTCTGGCTAATGGTTTGTCTATTTTATCTACTCAAAGAACCAGCTTTTAGTTTTGTTGATTTTTGCTATAGTCTCCTTTGTTTGTTTTTCATTTATTTCTGCCATATTTTTTTTAAGATCTCTTTCCATCTGCTAACCCTGAGGTTCTTCATTTCTTTTTTTCCTAGTTGCTTTAGTTGTAAACTTAGGTTATTTATTTGATTTTTCTCTTGTTTCTTGAGGTAAGCTTGTATTGCTGTGAACTTTCCCCTTAGCACTGCTTTTACTGAATCCCATAGGTTTTGGGTTTTCTTGTTTTCATTTTCATTCGTTTCTATGCATATTTTGATTTCTTTTTTGATTTCCTCCGTGATTTGTTGATTATTCAGAAGTGTGTTGTTTAGCCTCCATATGTTTTTATTTTTAATTGTTCCCCGCCCCCCCTCCCTGTAGTTGACATCTAATCTTACTGCATTGTGATCACAAAAGATGTTTGAAATGATTTCAATTTTTTGAATTTACCAAGGCTAGATTTATGGCACAGGATGTACTCTATCCTGGAGAATGTTCCATGTGCACTTGAGAAAAAGGTGAAATTCATTGTTTGGGGGTGAAATGTCTTATAGATATCAGTTAGGTCTAACTGGGCCATCGTATCATATAAGGTTTGTGTTTCCTAGCTAATTTTCTGTTTAGTTGATCTATCCATAGGTGTGAGTGAGGTATTAAAGTCTCCCACTATTATTGTGTTATTGTTAATTTCCCCTTTCATACTTGCTAGCATTTGCCTTTTCTTGTGTTGTTGGAAGAAGGTGTTTGCTATGACCAGTGCATTCTCTTAGCAAAACTCTATTAGTCTTTGCCCTGCTTCATTCTGCATTCCAAGGCCAAATTTGCCTGTTACTCCAGGTGTTTCTTGACTTCCTACTTTTGCATTCCTGTCCCCTATAATGAAAAGGACATCTTTTTTGGGTGTTAGTTCTAAAAGGTCTTGTAGGTCTTCATAGAACCGTTCAACTTCAGCTTCTTCAGCATTACTGGTTGNTCTTGGCAAAACTCTATCAGTCTTTGCCCTGCTTCATTCTGCATTCCAAGGCCAAATTTGCCTGTTACTCCAGGTGTTTCTTGACTTCCTACTTTTGCATTCCTGTCCTCTATAATGAAAAGGACATCTTTTTTGGGTGTTAGTTCTAAGAGGTCTTGTAGGTCTTCATAGAACCATTCAACTTCAGCTTCTTCAGTATTACTGGTTGGGGCATAGACTTGGATAACTGTGATATTGAATGGTTTGCCTTGGAGACGAATAGAGATCATTCTGTCGTTTTTGAGATTGCATCCGAGTACTGCATTTCGAACTCTTTTGTTGACCATGCTGGCTACTCCATTTCTTCTAAGGGATTCCTGCCCACAGTAGTTGATATAATGGTCATCTGAATTAAATTCACCCATTCCAGTCCATTTTAGTTCGCTGATTCCTAGAATGTCGACGTTCACCCTTGCCATCTCTTGTTTGACCACTTCCAATTTGCCATGATTCATGGACCTGACATTCCAGGTTCCTATGCAATATTGCTCTTTACAGCATCAGATCTTGCTTTTATCACCAGTCACATGCACAATTGGGTATTGTTTTTGCTTTGGTTCCATCCCTTCATTCTTTCTGGAGTTATTTCTCCACTGATCTCCAGTAGCATATTGGGCTCCTAATGACCTGGGGAGTTCCTCTTTTGGTATCCTATCATTTTGCCTTTTCATACTGTTCATGGGGTTCTCAAGGCAAGAATACTGAAGTGGTTTGCCATTCCCTTCTCCAGTGGACCCCATTCTGTCAGACCTCTCTACCATACCCGCCCTTCTTGGGTTACACCACGGGCATGGCTTAGTTTCATTGAATTAGACAGGGCTGTGGTCCTAGTGTGATTAGATTGACTAGTTTTCTGTGAGTATGGTTTCAGTGCTAAGAAATTTATTGAAGTCCCATTAAGCATTTCCTAACATGGTCAGAACCCAGAGAATTGTATCTTAATCAGGTCTGGTGGCTAAGAGGAGAGTATATTTGGTTTGTAGAAGGTGAACCTGCTACCTATGTACTCTCGTTTTAGAGACTTTGGAGGTACGTTTTAGGGACTGTAGGGCCTTGGAGAGTAGATAGATATTGGTTGAAAGAAGAGGCCCAATTTAGTCCTGCCCTCTCAAGATCAGTATGTTTGAAGTTCTAGGCTGGGGAGGGACCAGAAAACCAGCTAATAGGGAGACCACTTGGGAGTCCCTGGAAAGGATTGACGAGATGCACATGAATTTAAAGTCTTACTGAGGGATTGAGATTGTACTGGAATTACAGTACATTACAGGGTGTATAAATTGCATCCTGAAATTCCCTTAATACCCTTGATCTGATTGTGTGCTTAGCTATAGTAGTCAGAATATTGGGAAATGGCACTTTCCAAGAAGGAAAAGTGGAGAAGGGCCAGGAAAATGTGGATGTGTTTAACAAGATCCTCTTCTCTTTTGATTCTTAGTGATGTCAATAGAAAGTGAACTGAAGGAAAGCAGTGGTACAGTGTCTGTCTAAGGGGAACCCTAGAACTCTTAGAGGAGAATTATTATTGCATCACTAAAATGGGTGCCTTTTTCTGTAGTACATTTTAAATATGTTGATTTTTAAAGTAAAGAAATGGTGTGTAATCAGTTAAAACAATAATTCTGAGATCAATCTTGTAATCCTGCTAATCCTGGTTGAAGTTTTTGATTCTTAGTGTTTAGAACTAATTGTTTATTTCCTCTATACTTTAGATGAGAAAATTGTTTGACAAATTCTTTGAACAATTTACTGAAGCTCAAGGAGGTGTCATTTTCTTAAAAAAATATTTAAGTAGGAAGAAAATGAAAACCTTCACTGAATTTTTCTTTGCTGACTAGAATTGTAATTCAAAATAAGATGTTAAAAATATCTTTTAATACAGTTTTCATAGAGTTGGTGACCAAGTAGTTTGGTTAGAACATGGTACGTGGTACCAATGTAGTCAGTCAAAGGCTTGATCTTCATGAATGATAGTGTCTTTAGTATTAGAAGAGATCTTTGTTGTCACCCAGTTCAATTTTCCACCTTATTGTCTCTGACATGTGGTCATTTAAACTTTGCTTGAATGTTTCCATTTTTTTTTCTTGGCTATGCCACATGGCTTGTGGGTCCTTAGTTCCTCAACCAAGGGTTGAACCCAGGCCTTGGGTAGTGAAAACACCAAGTACTAACCACTGGACTACCAGGAAATTCCTGAATGTTTCCATATTTTTTTGCAAGCAGTAGTTTTTTGAAGCTTTGTTGCTTCCAATGCCTTAGCACATAGCTCCATGATCAACTGACTATTTTATGGATATGCCATTGGTCACAAGCTCAGTCTTCAATATCATGAGAAATTAATTCTAATTATTCATATGCGTATGAAGGACAGCTTATGCTTATCACAGTTTAAACTTTTTCCCCCAATTCAGTATGAGGTATTTTAAATTTAGCTAGTTTTAAAGAAGCGAGGTATGTTATAGTTCTGTAGTCCAGAAAAATCAATCAAACTTTCACCTTTTTTTCCTTCATCATTGTAGATATTGAGACAAATTGTTTAGAAGAAAAAAGCAAGAGAGACTATTTTACACAATTGGTATTAGCATGTTTGGTAAGTTTTAAAAAATACTTTCTATTTCTCAATTTTTTATGGAATGATTTTAATCACAATTAATCATGTTAATGGAGGAGGATGCTGACATTCAGTTGACTGTTCATTATAAGGTGAGACTTGGGTTTTGAAATGGAATGCTTTGTAAAATTAGACATGCTATTTCTATGAAATAGGCATGCTACTGTATCAAACTATCTATGCATATAGAACCTTTGGCGATACTCCTGACCTAGAAAGTTTCTAACTAAGGAAAAGGTAAGCATCTATCAGATGAGTAGAAATGATGTGGACAGATTTTTCATAAACTATTAGGCAAGGAGGAAAAGAATGGAGGTAGTTTAAAAATAATAAATTCTAGAACTTGTTATAATCATTGTCTAGTAAACCATTTTATGTTCATAAATTTAGAACCAAGGAGGAATGGCATTACTTAGACCTGGAAGAATGTCCTTGTCTTTGCTGCACTAGAATCTGACTTAAACAGTAGAAACCAAAGAAGGCTGAAATGCTGCATTATTTTAAAGAAAATTCAATTTTAATCAGACTTAATTTTAATCAGAATTACATCTGTAGTTCTTGTCATTTGTAGGCTATGGAGAGCATGCATATAATTTTTAGTGAAGTTTTAAAAAGCTGCATGTTGTATTTTTCAATACTTTGAGAGTCGTCATTTTTGTTAAATTGAAGTTCTAAGCCTTTTTATAAAGTTGTATATGTGTATATATATAATATGTGATTTTAATATTCTTATTTGAGAAAATTATTTTGCATGTTTTAAGATTGTGGACGCATGGTTGGAATGCTGAGGAATAAATGGCCTTTAATATTTTTTAATACAGTATTTAGTTTCAGACACAGTTCTAAAGGAACGCTTGGATCCAGAAACATTGGAATCATTAGGGCTTATCAAACAATCACAGCAATTCAATCAAAAGTCAGTTAAAATCAAGACAAAACTCTTGTAAGTACCTGTATTTTTATGTTGCAAATCAAGTGCCTGTGTATGTTTTTTACTTCCCATGTTGAACACCAGAAGTTTTTAAAGGTGTTTTGAAGACTTTTGTTGTTTTTGCTGTTAGAGTGTATCTTGTGTTTTTTCTTTCTAAGAGTGAGTGGCCTATGGTTATTGAGTCAGCAGTGAACTTTACCTGTGTGAAACCAATGTTAATTTTTTTTCCTTATTAGAAGTTAAAATAATCAATGTTTTTATTACTACCAGTAAAATAATTTACAACTAGAGTATATTCTTGTCAATGATGGAGATAGTGTTATGTTAGCAGTATCATTTCCTTGTGTAGCTGGTTTACCCTGTGTAATTCATATTGGGGTGTCTCTTATGAATCACTGTTATTTTCTATCCTAAAAGATACACAAAGAGGTAAATTTTCAACAACTGTTCTCTTGGTGGTTTAATATAAGAGTAAGAAAATTCAATGAAAAGAATACATTAATCTTATGCAGGCCTTTTAATTGAAACTAATTTTATCTGCTTTGTGATGTTTATCTAATTTCAGTTATAAGCAGCAAAAATTTAATTTGTTAAGAGAAGAAAATGAAGGTTATGCCAAGCTGATTGCTGAATTGGGGCAAGATTTATCTGGAAATATTACTAGTGATTTAATCTTAGAAAATATCAAATCTTTAATAGGTAAGATGTACATTATATGGTATGTGTTACTAAGAATAAATTT
>SJYT01067822.1:190143-204460 GCA_006410635.1 Cephalophus harveyi | reverse complement strand
AAGATTATTATGAACAGAAAAAAATTTGAGATGATATTTGTAAGAAATCTTTTTGGTACTCTTACCCTTGTGTTTATATCAGTTTCTGCTCTCTAGTATTTCTATCTTTAATTTTTAGATATTTTCCAATAATTTTATGGAGGGCAGAAAATAAGCAAAAGTGAAACTTTAATAAAATCTTTGATGAACTCTTGAAATGTGGAGATGTTCAGTTCTTTTGAACTTGATTTTAAAAATACTAGGCAACTTTGATACACATTTTATCTGTTAAAAGTAAGTGCAGCAGATGTTGTAAAAGTGTAACAAAGAGGAGAGTATTATTTTCCCTCCCTTTTGAATAGAATTTCTTTAGCATTGTTCTTTCTGTTTTTAAATTTATTTGACTGTATTGGGTCTTAATTTGCAGCATGTGGTGTTTTCGTTGGGTCATGTGTCGTGGCGCTTGGACTCTGGATTGTGCAGGCTCAGTACTTGTGGTGTGCAGGCTCTCTAGTTGTGGCGTGCGGGCTCCAGAGTGCACGGACTTCAGTAGTTGCAGCATGCAGACTGAGTTGCTCTGTGGCATGTTGGGATCTTAGTTCCCTGACCAGGGATTGAACTAGCTCCCCTGCACTGCATGGCAGATTATTAACCACTGGACCTTCATGGAAGTCCTAGCATTGTTTTTTGTATTGAGCATTTGGAAGAAATAGTTGGCTTCTATAGAAAGGAGGAATGAATGATAGAAAAATAAGGTACTTCTGATTTTTTAAGAATGGAAAGAATTTTTGCTATTTGTTAGGTGTTATGCTCTCTCAGGGAAGATTTTGCAACACTTGGATGTCTTAAGTGTTGAAACCTGTTGGAGAAGTCATATTTTCTGCTTCACTAGTTTTATATAAAATTTTATTTATTTTATTTATTTGTTACTTTTGGCTGTGCTGAGTCTTTGTTGCTCTGCATGGGACTTTCTCTAGTTGTGGTGCATAGGCCCCCCATTGCAGTGGCTTCTATTGTTGAAGAGCACAGGCTCCAGGACAGGTGGGTTCAGTAGTTGTGGTGCACAGGCCTAGTTGCCTAATAGCACGTGGAATCCTCCTAGACCAGGGATTGAACCCATGCCCCCTGTGTTGGCAGGTGAATTCTTAACCATTGGATCACCAGGGAAGTCCTTCACTGGTTATATTTTATTAGAGGATATGTCCACTCAGTCATGTCCGACTCTTTGTGACCCTATGGACTGTAGCCCACCAGGCTCCTCTGTCCATGGGATTCTCCAGGCAAGAATACTGGAGTGGGTTGCCATGCCCTCCAGAGGATGCTTATGCTCAATTCTCAGTTATTTTCTGTGGTTTTGAAATTTATGTATGATTAAGAGAGAAGAGGTATCCTAGTCCTTTCCTCCTTTCTCCAGTGGGGACCCAGATAAAACTAGATTTACTGCAGTTATCTTTGCTTTTAACTTAGGCTTTTGGTGACCAACTGGTATAAAGGTAAGGAACTTTTAGTTTAAATTTACCCTTTTCTTTGAAGTAAGTTTTATTCTGGCAGCTGATTAAGTCTCTTTGCTACTTCCATTGTCAGTTTAAACACCAAGACTGGCAGTCCCCTAGGGCTGCAGGGCTCTTGCTTGCTTAAACTGTGTGGTAGTGACCTATTAAAAAAAATCACCTCTAGGGTTTCCTTTCTGTTCTTTCCAGGGTAGGCTCTACATTTTTCCTGCAGCCTTTTGATCTAGTTTGAGATGTTTGTCAGTACTACCTTGCTATAGGTTTGTCTTTCCTTGTATCCTGCCATATACTGTCAAAATGGTATTCCCTACATAAAAGTTCTGTGCTGTATGAGGTCTTCACATTTTTAAAAACTTTATCTGCTTGTTTGTTGACATCTCTTGTCTGTCCTTGTTCCTTCTATTTTTTGTCCTTGTGAGTTTATACTTTATTAGTTCTTTGTTATTTTGGGAACGTTTCAGAGAGGGATTTTTGTATGCTTTTATCTAACTGAGAATAACATACACTGTGTACTTTCTTTTCTTGAACTTTGTCCCTATAAGGAACAGGTTATGTTACTGTATCTGAAGAACAGTGTGGCAATCACAGCTGTAAGCTCATGACTCACATGGATATTCCATGAGTTTAAAGAATTTGATTTCTTGGGCTAACCCTCTATTCTAGTCTGTCAGGTGTACTACAAAGCACGATAGCCCAGAAGCATTCAAATGCCACCTCTGCAGTGTAGACTTCTTTGGCTACCCCACCCCCCACCCCAACACTCCCTGTTGTTCACTATATTCCTTCTCAGCATTTGGCACCATATAATATGCACTGTATTTTATGCCACACCCACTGGAATGTTAGTAAGTTCCATGAGAAGGAGGGTTTTTGTCTGTTTTGTTTAGTACCTCTAACCTTAGTGCCTGGTACGTAGGTGCTGAATAAATACTTGTTGAAAAACAAATGAATGTTTCCCCCTTTCTAGGATAGTTTATACTGATTCTTAGCCTCTTTCTCCCAACATGGAGGATTTGAGAAAGTTCATTTCCCTGGCTCAGTGTTTGTTTCTCTTTGGCTAGCTGATTCCTCTCCTCCCCCATTGTCTGAGAAAGAAATTTTTCATAGTTGAAGTTAAGCCTGAGTACTCACTCTTTCGGTGTTAGAATTTACCGGATTCCTCCTCAGTGCAGACTCTAGGTAGTCTTTGTCTCATCTGGCCAGAGGAGTTCACTAATGTAGCATCCTGCTTTTCATGACATCTTTGGATGAGTTTCCTCTTGTTTTTTCCCATTTTTTTCTCTCTAGGAGCAACCTAGACAGATAATACCTGAGCTATCTCAGGTGTGATCTCCTTCACCAGCCACTGACAGAACTGGTATCTGGTTTGGGAGGCTTGCATTTTAGATACACTTGTATTTCAGGGTACTTGGTCTGATCAGGAGAAATCCTTATTTATCATTCTATAATTAAAAGGTAGGTATTTAAATGCTCATTTAAATACTCATTTGCTCCCTAAAAGATTCTGGTACATCAAAATTTTATGTCCTAAATATGAAAAACAGTATTTATATTCTGTCAGGTAGCCTTGGGCTGTTTACTGCAAGCAAGCAAGGATTAGGAACAGTTATGAGTCTATTTGGTGGTTGCAATCTCAAGTCTGACAGTAAGTTTGAGAAGCTTAATAGGAATGTATAGTGATTATTAGGCTCTTGAGCTGCCATGTCATAGATGCCTCACAGATGATCCCCACATCAAGATGGCAAAAAGCATATTTTAGAAATTAGGGGAAAGAATATCAGAGATGGACTCTTTGTTTTTTTGGCTATACCGAGCAGCTTGTGGGATCTTTTCCCTACCAGGCATTCAACCTGGGCCCTTAGCAGTGAAGGTGCTGAGTCCTAACCACTGGACTGCTGAGAAACTCCCAGAGATGGACTCCTTTGATTGCTGAACTAAACTATAAGCTGTCTATTCTTCTGTATGCCCTTCAGAAAAAGTAATAACTAGTAGGTATTCTTTCCTTTTCTTTCTTCTAGATTAGTGGTCAGCAAACCTTTTCTATACAGGATGAGATGGTAAATACTTTTTTCCTTTCTGGGCCATATGTTTTTTGTTGCAGCTACTCACTTTTGCCATTGTAGTGTGAGATCAGCCGTGGACAATATGTAAATAAAGGAGTGTCTGTGACAGCACAACTTTACTTACAAAAATTGAATGGGTTTGATCCATAGGGTGTGGTATGCTGATTGCTGCTGTCAGTCAAAAGTTATGGCTCAAAATTAGTCATGGAGCTAGCTTGAGTTTAGTTTTGGAGACTGAAAATGATTCTTGCTGGTTTGGGGTTTAGTGGCCCAGGATCTTTTTGGCTTTGACTCTGATTCTTTCCTTCTCATGCAGAATCAGAGCCCTCTTCACCAAACCTCAGGACCTTCATTTGTCACCTGGTGTCCAAGGTTGTAAATCTGACTGGAGGTGGGAAAGGTGGGGTGAGAGTCTTTCCTCCTCTGGTCTCACAAGCCCTCTTAGTTGCTTGTTAAGTGACCAGAGAAACATTAAAAACAAAACCCCAAGTCAAATGATTTTATCCTTTGGCGGATTATGGGACTTTTAACCCCTTTGAGTACATTGTCTTGAATGTACTTAGTATTCTGTCTTCAGATCAGTTTGGATATAAGAGCCATTCAGCCTTGAAGCTTCTTATCGTATCAACACTCTCCTATCCCTTGGAAGCGGAAACCAGTTGACTGCTTCCTTTACCTAAGGCTTTGCTTTATTGGTATTTCTTTCCTATACATGAGTTACAAAGAAGTCATTTATCTCTACTATGAAAAAGAAGACAGCAATTGGTGTTCTTAAGTATTTTTTTTTTAACTATTATACTTTTATTTTGTTGGATGCATTGCTCTGCATCTTGCTTCTCTGGTTCTTGCCTTGAAATGTGTAGTTTTTTGCAAATACTGTTCCTTAGAAATAGTCTAGCATAAGTTTTCATTAGGCTGTTTTAGTCTATTCAGGTTTCTATAACAAAATATCATAGACTGTGGGGCTTATAAACAGCAGAAATGTATTTCTCACAGTTTTGGGAGCTGGAAGTCCAAGACCAGGGTGCCAGCATGGTTGGGTTCTCATGACAGCTCTCTTCTGGGTTGCAGACTGCTAACTTACTGTTGTATCCTCATGTGGTAAAAGGGGCAAGGGATCTCTCTTTTCTAAGGGCATTACTCTGATTCATGAGACTATGCTTTTATGACCTATTCATCTCTCAAAGAGCCTACCTCCTAATACCATTTCATTGGGCATTAGAATTTCAGTATGAATTTTGGAAGTACAAAAAACATTCAGACCATGGCTTAGCCTGCTTCTAAAGTAATTCTGCATGCCAAAGCTACATCATGTCCTTTGTTCAGAATATGGTTTTTCTTTGTCTTATAAGGTTTATTCTGTCAGGAACATGATAATTGAAGCTATCATTCTGTTTTATTGTCAAAAATGTATAGGCTGGACGTCTCTCCCTGTCATGTTTACAGTGTTACCCAGGTCTTTTTGTTTCTGTTAAGAATCTCAATGTGACCTATCCCTAAAAGAACCATTGTCACTTTAATCATGTTTTTTTGCCTCTAATTGCAGTTAGTTGCTCTAATACTGGCCATCTTATCCATCTTTGGGGAACATTCAGTTACTTTTCATTGCATTTTTTCCAAAGATGTATCATCCAAAAGGTGTGAACTTTCATTACGGATAGGGAAGGCATTTTATTAATCTCTGTATCACAAACATTTGGTACATAGTGGGTAGTTACTTAATGTTTATTTAAATGAAAGAATGAATCCATGGTCATTACAGGTCTACCATTTAAAATGTTATTTCCCATGTGGTTCCCTGTTTGTTCCTGAAAAAGCATGTGTGTGTGTGTGTGTATTGCTTAATGTAGCTGATATAGAGGTAGGGGGTAGGCTTTATGCTCTTTCTCAGGATGACATGACTATCAATGATTGGGCTGGATAAAAGCCTTTTTAAGATGTTTGAGCACAAGATTGTCTGTTCTACCACAACTGCCATTAGAAAAAAAATTATTTTGTACATTTTAAGCTTACTTATTGATACTAAAATCTTAATTGTATATGAAATAGCTTAAATGTTATTTAGCAAATCTCTGCCATTTAAAAAATGATTTTCTAAATCCTTCATTTGGTTTCTTTTTCTTTGTTATATAGCATATGTGTGTTAGTCGCTCAGTCGTGTCTGACTCTTGTGACCCCATGTACTGTAGCCTGCCAGGCTTCTCTGTCCATGGGATTCTCTAGGCAAGAATACTGGAGTTGGTAGCCATTTCCTTCTCCAGGGCATCTTCCCAGCCCAAGGATCGAACCCTGTTCTGCATCGCAGGCAGATTCTTTACCGTCTGAGCCACCAGGAAAGCCCATTATGTAGCATAGGTCATTCCAATTGATTGGACTAACTTATGGCACCTGAGACATATAATAGAAAACTCATAAACCAGATTTTTTTGGTAAGAGATGCAAACATTGTCATCTGTTATAAATAAATGTTGCGTCCTGTTCGTCCCGGTTACAACCTTAAATTGCCTCTAGAGAGAAATTGGTTGACATTACAGATTACTGTAAAATAGCCTTTGTGGAATAATACTGTTAAACAAAACATAATATATCAATGGTTCATTCTGTAACACATTGAAAATATAAACTGTAAAGCAGTGTGCCTGAAACACAACATTTCCATGTAATATGTTGCTGTTTTAGCCCTTATACACAAGTTTTGTGGACTGTACCTTAAATGGGTAATTATAAGCTAACATTTTTTTCTAAAGTATATTCAATGTATCTTTTGTTCTCTGATAGAATAGAGCATTGTTCATTTTTATTTAGTTGAGTGAATTTTTATATTTAGTAAATGTAGGAGTAGTTAGAAGGTTGGAAAGTTTGCTAGATCCTACTTGCATACTCTATTGTTAATGTTATAGCAGTTTGAAGGCTTTTTTTTTTTTTCAACTTTATCTAGGCATGAAGTGTTAGTCGCTCAGTTGTGTCTGACTGTTTGGGACCCCATAGACTGTAGCCTGCCAGGCTCCTCTGTCCATGGGATTCTCCAGGCAAGAATACTGGAGTGGATAACCATTCCCTTCTCCAGGAGATCTTCCTGACCCAGGGATAGAACCCGGGTCTCCTTCATTGCAGGGAGATTCTTTACCATCTGAGCCACTGGGGAAGCCCATCTAGGCATAATTGACGTACAGTAAAATATGTGTATTTAAAGTGTACAGCTTGAGTTTTAACACATGTATACACCTGTGAAAACATCTCCACAATCTAGATAATGCACATTTCTATCACCCACCCTCCAGATTTCCTCTTGTCCCTTTGTATTTCATTCCTCCTTACTCCTTATTTCCTCCCAGAATAATCAATGATCTGCTTTCTTTCTTTTTTATAATGCTGTTGCATTTTTTTTATTTGTAAAGTTTTAAAAATATTTTGTCTGTTCTTGGTCTTCATTGTTGAACATGGGTTTTCTCTAGTTGTGGTGAGCAGGGTCTAATCTCCAGTTGCCTCGTGCAGGCTTCTCATTGCAGTGGCTTCTCTTGTTGCAGAGCACACACTCTAGGGCATGCAGGCATCAATAGTTGCGGCTTGCGGGCTCTAGAGCATGGGCTCAGTAGTTGTGGTGCATGGGCTTAGTTACCCCATGGAATGTGGAATCTTTCTGGAGCAGGGATCGAACCCATGTCCCCTGCATTGGCAGGTGGCTTCTTAACCACTGGACCACCAGGAAAGTTCAGTGATCTGCTTTCTAAACTATAGATTTGTTTACATTTTCTATGATTCTTTTATAAATGAAATCATACAGTGAACTTTTTTTTGATCTGACTTATTTCATTCAGCATAATTATTTTGTAATTTATCTATGTTGTTGCTTGTATTAGTCGTTTTGTTATTGTTGAATAGTATTCCACTGTATATTTACAGTTATACTATACTACATTTTATCCATTCATGTTGATGGATATAAATAAAGCTGCTGTGAATATTTGTGTATAGGTCTTTATATGGACATAGACATTTTTTCTCTTGAGGTAAAACCTAGGAATGAAATGGCTGGGTCATATGGTAGGTGTTAAGTTTAACTTTTAAGGAAACTGGTGATTTTATAAAGTAGTCATACTATTTTACATTGTATATTTCCACCAGCAGCATTTAAAAATTCCAGTTGCTATTTTGGAGTCACTTGTACATTCATAGGCCATACTTTTTGAGGGTGTAAGGAAAGGCAAAAATATTCAGAAGTTTTCTTCCCAGAGCTTTAGGTAAACATCTCTGGAGAATTTATGAAAGTCGAGCTCTTTTCTGTAAGATGGTTCTTTTCTGTAAGATGGTCCTTTTCTGTAAGATGGTCCTTTCTTTCCTTAGTATGAGAAGTGGAAGAAAAATGTATTCTAAGCTTTGGTTTCATAAAAGGAAGAAAGAAATACTTAAATTTGGAGGGTTTGGTTTTCTAAGTGATGGCTAGAGGTGAGGTGAAGTCGCTCAGTCGTGTCCGACTCTTTGCGACCCCATGGACTGTAACCTACTAGGCTTCTCCGTCCATGGGATTCTCCAGGCAAGAACACTGGAGTGGATTGCCATTTCCTTCTCCAGGGGATCTTCCCGACCCAGGGATCGAACCCAGGTCTCCCACATTGGAGGCAGACGCTTTAACCTCTGAGCCACCAGGGAAGCCCAAGTGATGGCTAAGATACTGCAAATTAGACATTAGCTTTATAGCATTTAATATACTTAAGTGTGGAGATAGTAGAAGTAACTCTTTAGTAGAGAAATCATTAATATATTATATAAGAATTTTCTTTGAAAAATCCTCTAAGTCATCCATAATATACAGTGGTTAGACCCAATATCTCTCCCTCAATTGACACTGTTCTTTTTTGCTCCAGTATTAGAATAAATCAGTGTTTATTTGCTTGCTCCAGATGAAGTGGTTAGCTTGCATTTAGGGGCTATGCCTAATGAAAAATCTGTTATTAAAAATACAAGAGTTCCATTCAGCTTGGTGCACAAGGTATAAGGGAACTGATATAAACTGAGGGAACAGCAGAGTGATGTGCTCACTCTGGGTCATCAGCATATATTATTTTGAGATGAATGGTGGATGAAATTGACTATATCATTTATTTTTTTAATTAATTTTTAAAATTTTTATTATAGTTGTTTTACAATGTTGTGTTAGTTTCTACTGTACAGCAAAGTGAATCAGCTATACATATACATATAGCCCGTCTTTTTTGAATTTCCTTCCCATTTAGGTCATCACAGAACTTTGAGTAGAGTTCCCTGTGCTATACAGTAGGTTCTCATTAGTTATCTATTTTATACATAGCAGTGTGTACGTGTCAGTCCCCATCTCCCAGTTCATCCCACTTCACCCTTCCCCCTTGGTGTCCATATGTTTGATCTCTGCATCTGTTGTCTCTATTTCTGCTTTGTAAATAAGTTCATCTGTACCATTTTTCTTGATTCCACATATAAGTGATATTATGTGATATTTGTCTTTCTCTTTCTGACTCACTCTGTGTGACAGCCTCTAGGTCCATCCATGTCTCTGCTAATGGCACAATTTCGTTTCTTTTTATGGCTGAGTAATATTCCATTGTATATATGTACCACATCTTTATCCATTCATCTGTTGATGGACATTTAGATTGCTTCCATTATCCTGGCTGTTGTAAATAGTGCTTCAATGAACATTCAGATGCATGCATTTTTTTGAATTATGATGTTCTCCAGGTATATGCCCAGGATTGGGATTGCTGGGTCTTATGGTATTAGGTTGATGAAAGAGTAATTACGGTTTTGGACCCTGAATTTTAAATCATTATAACTAGACTCAAAGATGTCTTTATTAATCAAAATAGGAACCATTATAGTCAACATATTTTTGTGAATGAGAAATAAGTTTGTTTATTCCTGTAGCATAAAAGTCTGTGCTTTGTGATTCAGTGAACTTTTGGAAAGTATTTTCTGTCTCCTGATGATTGTGGAAGCATTTTCCCTGCAAAAGGTTATAGAGATGCTTGAAGAAGTGGTAGTTGGTTGGCGAGAGGTCAGGTGAATATGGCAGATGAGGTGAAACTTTGTAGCCCAATTCATTCAACTTTTGAAGCATTGGCTGTGTGCTGTGCAATTGGGTGTTGTCATGGAGAAGAATTGGGCCCTTTCTGTTGACCACTGATGGCTGCAGGTGTTAGTTTTCCGTGCATCTCATTGATTTGCTGGGCATACTTCTCAGATGTAATGGTTTCACTGGAATTTAGAAAGCTGTAATGGATCAGACCGGCACACACAGACCAACAAACAGTGACCATGACCTGTTTTTGATGCAAGTTTGGCTTTTTGAAGTGCTTTGGAGCTTCTTGGTCCAATCACTGAGCTGGTCATCGCTGGTTGTTGTGTAAAATCCACTTTTTGTCGCATGTCACAATCTAGTCGAGAAGTGGTTTGTTGTTGCATAGAAAGAGAGAAGATGACACTTCAAAGTGATGACTTTTCTGATTTGCAGTCAGCTCACGAGGCACCCACTTATCAAGCTTTTTCACCTTTCTAATTTGTTTCAAATGCCAAATGACCACAGAATGGTCGATGTTGAGTTCTTGGGTAACTTCTCATGTAGTTGTAAGAGAATCAACTTTGATGATCCTCTCAGTTGGTTGTTGTCAACTTCCAATGGCCAGCCACTGTGCTCCTCATCTTCCAGGCTTTTGTCTCGTTTGCAAAACTTCTTGAACCACCATTGCACTGTATGTTTGTTAGCAGTTCCTGGACCAAATGCGTTGTTGATGTTGCGAGTTGTGTCCACTGCTTTACGACCCATTTTGAATTCAAATAATAAAATAGCTAAAATTTGCTTTTTGTCTAACATCATTTCCCTGGTCTAAAATACATATGAAATAAATAGCAAGTAATAAGTTATTAGCCAAAAAACATAAAGTGAGAAATGCGCATTAAAATGATATAGAACATAAGCATATTTATTTAAGAATGCATTCCAGTATCAAATGGCAAAGTTCAACAGTGCAAAACCACAGTTACTTTTGCACCAACCTAATAGTTCTGTTTTTAATTTTTTAAGGAACCTCTATACTGTTCTCCATTGTGGCTGTATCAGTTTACATTCCCACCAATGGGAGTGTAAGGCCAGACACTATAAAACCCTTAGAGGAAAACATAGGCAGAACACTCTATGACATAAATCACAGCAAGATCTGTTTTTGACTATATCATTTAAATGATTTGTCTCTTTTATTTCGCATTGTTTATTATGTGTAAATGGTTGCATTCTCAAATGCACATATGATCTAACTGCACTATAATATGGTTATAGTAACAGCTGAAGATGAATGTAAATAGAGGTAATAATAGTATTGAGAGTAGGGTGGCTGATAGGAATGTTTATTAAATTCATGTCTATTGGCGTTTTTAACTTACTCTAGGAGATTAGCAAGGGTAAGTAACCATCAGTCTCTATTAAGTGCTTCTTTCCCTTCTCTATCCTGCTCTACCTAGATCGTTTTCTTCTTCTCTGTTTGCTTGTGTTTTCCCCAGCCCCTTGGTATTCTCATATCTTTAGTATCAGCAGTGTACCTGATTTCCTTTAGAATTACTGCCAAAACTATGAATGTATAATTACTTTTTGTAGCTTTGTTGTGTATATAAGATAAACTAAAATATTCTAAAAATGATGCTCTACTTTCACAAACCTGAACTTCTAACTTGTTTATCCACATTCCAAATAGTTCTGCATAAAAGTTATCTAACTTGTAAAACACGTTGTTTGATTTTCATATTTTGATGAGAATTAAAAATGTGAATCTCTTTCACTAATGTGAATAAACAAGAACTGATGAGATAATGTGGCATAGAAGGTTCACTTGACTTAGCGTCACAGGGTCCTGGGCTCAGCTGGGTCAGTAATCTGCTCTGTAATCCTGGGAAAGTCATGTTTCTCATCTGTAAAATGTTGGGGGGTTGTCTGGATGACCTTGAAAATGAAGATTTCCCTGTGGGGCAGAGAAGGCAAACTTGTAAAAGAAGTTGTCTTTATTTTATGTAAGTTGTCCCTGAAAGTTAATGATTTTTCTAGAAATGATGTATAATCACTTTTGAATTTGTGTATATCTCATCTGTTACAGGATGCTTTAATCTGGATCCCAATAGAGTTCTGGATGTCATTTTAGAAGTGTTTGAATGCAGGCCAGAACACGATGACTTCTTTATATCTTTATTAGAATCTTACATGAGTATGTGTGAACCGCAAACACTGTGTCATATTCTGGGGTTCAAATTCAAGTTTTATCAGGTAAAAAAATATGTGTGTGTGTGTAAATTTTGTGATTTTATATGTAAAATTTAATTTGAATTTTATTTGTAAATGATTGGTTTCAGCTCAGCCATTTTAGCAGAATGGATAAGAAACTACATTAGTGGTATGAATGATGTGATGTGAAGGCCTAATAAATTTTTGCCTTGAGAGAGATGGAATCAGGGAAGACTTAGAGATACAACATTTTTTTTAGAACCTGGTGCTTGAAGGCTGTGTGAATTTGTTGAGAGTTGTCTGTGCAGAAGTAACAAATAGTGTGTGAATGAAGACATGGGAGATAGAATGTATATAACAAGTTGAAGAAATGGTACTTAGTCTCATGTGGCTGGATTGTAAGATATGGGGGAAGAAGGGACAGGAAGTGAGATTTGAAAGGTTGGCACAACTTTAGATTGTCAGGAGCCTTGAATGCTGTGTTGAGTTAGAATTTTATCGTATAGGTAGTTACTGTTGAAATTTTTTATGGATGTGAATAAATTCTTGAGGCCTATCTTGCATCATTTTTCGTTTAAACCACTGCATAGTTATCTTGCAGATCTGTGGCCTGATTATTTCTCTTTCAGTCCATCTTTCATATTAAGGATGTACTACTGTTACATTCTGAAAGAGATCTAATTAACACACTGCTTAAAAACCTTTGCTGGCAGGATGAAATTCAAACTTCTAAATGTAGCAGAAAAGGCTCTTCACAATCTAGTCCCATTCTTTTTTTCCAGCCTTATCTTTAGTAATTTTTTTTCCTGTCACATCTAATATTCTAGTCATATTAAATTACTAGCTGTTACTTGAACTTTGGTATGGGCATTGCTATGTATAGACTTTTGTCTAAATGCATTTCCTTATAACTGGAAAATGTACTTGCCCACCCCCTCTCATCTGTCTTTTCTTCATCCTGTAAATTCTTATTTATTCTTTAAGATCAAGTACTTCTTGAACTATAAAAGTTTTTGGTGGACACTTCACCCATGCAGAGCTTAAGTCACTTCTTAAATTCTGTTCTCATAAAACTTAACTCAGACTTCTAGCACTTATCAGGTTATATTGGAATAAACTGTGTCTGTCTCCTTTGCTAGGTTGTGAGTCATTTAGGACAGGGTCTATATTTTACTAATTTCTCTTGATTGATTTTATTGCTTAGCCTGTAGTAAAAGTTCACTAATTATTACAAATGAATGATCTTTGTTTTAGGAAGATAATTCTCTTGATAGCATGGAGGATTTTAATGTAATAAGGCCTCTATTGTCTTTCTGGTCTAGCTTTTCTAATTTGTCTACCTGCCTGGGATTTTCAACTAGTCAGGAAATACTCATTTATTGAGTTTTTATAGTATGTTGTTTCTTTGTGTTAAGCACTGAGGATACTCTGGAAAAGAGTGTCTATTCCTGTCCCTGAAAGCTCAAGTTCAGGGTAGAAGGACAACTTCTTTTAGGATTCTCAAATATAATCCACCTACTGCCTTTGGTTATCTTAATTTTTCCATTTCTCTATAATGTTCCAGAAGAGAAATTAGTTCAGAACTAAAAGCATATAGCTTTTTGGTACCAAACAAGAGAAATGTCAGGGTTTGGGGGCAAGGGCATTTCACCTTTGTTTAAAAATTAATGATGATAATCATTCCTATTCCTACTGGCAGCCAGGGAGTCCACTCTTAGTATAGAGAAAGAGAAGTTCAGGTGTTTAATTGCTCCTTGATTGTTTTGGATTTGAGAACATGAAGCCAACTGCTGAAGTGACAGGGTAGCTGAAATTTAACTTGGGCATGATTAATTAGAATATAGGTTAGGACTTTGGAGACTGAGGGTTTCAGGGCTTATTGCAGTGAATAATGATGACCTACTGCTTAATATAGTATTGTTAGTTGAATATCAGTTTTAGAATTAAAACTTTCTGTATGAGACTATTCCTCATAATGGTAACACTTTTTGAACTGAATTAAAATATCCCTGGGGGTTAGCCAATGTTGAAATGATCCTTTTTCTTAAAAGTAGATAATGGGGCCTTTGTCTTACATAAGAAATGCCCAACCAAAAAAATATTTGATTTAGAAATAACCTATTATTGGAAAGAGTAACCCTGGTATTGTTCTGTATAACACCATTTGCTTATTTTTATTGCCTGAGCAATCTTATTTTGGGAATCTGTAATCTTAAGGACCACTGAGGGCAGGGGAAGAAATGTAAGAGATTTTAGATAATTTGTAGTCTGGTGAGGTAAAGTAAGAAAAGCCACGAAAATCAAGAACTGCTGAGGGCTTCTAACCTGGGGAATTGGTTCCTAAGTGTATATGCTCATCCTGTGTACTGGTCTCTTGCCTTAACTCTACCCACCCCACCCCCTGCCATCACTTCCTAAAAATGTTTACTCCCCCAGTCCACAACCCATATTTTCACCAATTGGAAATTATTTGGATTAACAGGGGTTCTTTTAATTTTTTTTCCTCAATGCTAGGACTTCTA
>SJYT01067822.1:109013-184369 GCA_006410635.1 Cephalophus harveyi | reverse complement strand
AATTGAGTTTATATTTATATAATCAATAAAAATGAAAACTATGTATATGTGTATATGTATATATTTCACAGATTCAACTCTTTCTTAAGATATCACATATATATGTGTATACAAATTGTAGTGATAGTGATGTGATTTTCATTTTTATTTATTTTGCTCGCATATACCCTCATTATTATCATACAGTATTTAATTAAGAATATAAACTTTCTTTAATAAAAACGTATTCTCTGAGATATTTTCTCCTAGTCATGTTATGATATACCTTTATAGATGCACTTTTTGACTCCTTCAAGAGTTTCCTTAGAGGTGAGAAAAATAAGCGCAACTAAAAATGGAGTAAATGTCTAAGAACTCGGTGGTCAGTGAGTCATTTTAGAACATAGGACGATAAGACACAACTACACTCAAGATTCTCTCTCCTGAAAACAAAGCCAAACAAAACAAAGAACGCTTCACCCCCCTTACTAGAAGTAATGGATAAAACAGAAATAATATCCAGGGTTGAATTCTGAATGCCACTTGGCACCCAATGGTTATTCAGCAAATGCTGTTTATTGGTGACACTATCAGGAACTTCACAGAGAATCACTTGCAGTTTCACCCACAGAACAACTTTTCACATTCAATAGAGAGCCATAATACATAAATAAAAGGTTGTCTCACTCCTTCAGAGACAAGCATTTTGCTCTCTTAAATGTGGGATTTTTTTAAACCTCAAGGCTCCAATTAAGTCTAATATATTGATCTAGCATCACTCTATGGAAATGTATCATGTACTTGAAATATATATTTAATATGGTAATATCCTCAGCCAAGCATAGCTCTAAAGTCACTATCTTCTTTTTTTTTCTGTTCTATCTGCTATTTAATTTCATTATGATTTCTAAAAATTCTCTGGTAGTGTACAGCTGCTCCACTGTTAATAGCCTTGAAATAGAAATGTGTTACTTTGCTTTGTGAGAGACATCTGCAAATGGTAGAAAAACAAAATCATTTTGATATGATTAATACAGGAATATGGTTATTTGTATTTTTAATGCATGTCGTTTAAACTCGAATATGTTTGCCTTCCAGCCATTTTAGATATGTTATTCTGATCTATGATTTAAATATGTGATGCTTTTAGGATCTACATAAAAAAGAAGACTGTTTGCCAGCTCATCTGATACCCTCCTGCTGCTAGTTGGCTGGGGTTTTTGAATGTCACAAACAGAGCTTTGATATGGTACCCATGGGGCTCTTTATCCAGGATGATGTAAATAACTACTCCCAACATTTGCTCCTTCTTCCATCTTTGATCATGTCATCTTGAAATTTGCCCTTGCAATGAGCAAGAGTCTTCACTTTCACACTAGAAGAACTCATACTATATTTGAAAATGTCAAAGCATATAAGCCCTAAGAGGGCAATAGGACAGGTTCAAAAGTTTGCAGGCAGATGGATTATTCGAGGCTTAGAGATCACAACGAGAGAGAGTATGCCTTCTCTCATTCCCTTAGTCTTGCAAATCTTTTGTTACGTCGTAAATCTTTCTATGTTCCTTCGCCTATTCTCCAGGCATTTCACAAGTGGTCAGTCTTGGTCTCAGATTTACACAGAGTCCTGCAACTGACCTCACTGGAGGGCACAGCTTATGTAGTGGAGCCAGTGACCGAGTGTGCAATACAATCCAGCCCCCTTGTCATGGCAGCTGAAATGCTCCCATCAGACCATTCTTACTCACTGGTGATTCATGGCATGTCAGTGCTTAAAGGGACCTTGAAGTTAACTCCCTTCAGCTCCATCCTTTCCCAGGTAAAGACAAAAACTCAGGTGAAGTGATTTTTGTGAAGGTTATATACCTTCCTCTTTCTTCTCATCCTGAATGAATGCCCCTGCAATCTCTTTAAGAAGGTGTAGCCTATGCTTCTGCCTGGAGTGCAGAAGCATTGAGTATAGAGATCTGAAATGCTAAGGGTTCATATGGCAAGAGAGCAAAACTCTGCCATCCTTACTCAGTGTTCCTGGAGCCATTAGCGGGCCTGCTGGGGATCTGTAACAAGGCTAGGAGGCCTGGGAGTAGTTCCTCCTTACCCCAGAAGTCAAACCCAACAGATTTCACAATGAGCAAACAAGATATTCAAGTGTTCTTGAATCTCCACCCAGCAATGCTGCTGCTGCTGCTAAGTCGCTTCAGTCACGTCTGACTCTGTGCGACCCCACAGATGGCAGCCCACCAGGCTCCCCCGTCCCTGGAATTCCACCCAACAATGAGCATTCCTCAATTTGGTGTATGTTACTAGTGGCACTTCAGCAGGGAAAAGGTAAAAGATAGGATATTTAAAAAATGGTGTTGGTACAAAATGGTAGGCATCTGGAAAAAAAAAAATTCGGTCTTTACCTCCTACTCTGTGTGATGATAAATTCCAAATGGATCAGATATTTTGATGTTAGAAATAAAACTATAAAATTACTAAAAGAATCTGGAAAATTTTTAATCCATGGTATGGAAAGATTTTTTAAAAACTAATCCAAAATCCAGAAGCCATAAAAAAATTGATAAATCTTAATACGTACAAAAATAAAAGCTTCTATATGACAAATACACACACATACACATAGATAAGCTAAGTCCAAAGCTATCTACAAACTACAAAAAAAATTGCAACTCATGTATAAACAAAGAGCTAATTTCTCCAATAGATAAAAAAGTTTCTATAAATAGAGAAATAAAAGCCCAACAAGCTGATAGGAAAATCTGGGAAAACATATAAACAGTTCACAGAAAATGAAATATGAATAGCTCTTAAACATTTGGAAATATGCTCGACTTCACTCATGATAAAAGATATGCAAATTAGAACTACATTGAGATACCATTTTTCTCCTATCAGATTGGCAAAAATCCAAAGATTTGATAACACATCCCATTGATGAGGCTGTAGGAAACAGACCCTCCCATACATTGTTTGTAGGAGTGTATGTTAGCATAACCCCATATGGAGAGCAATTTAGCAAAATCCATCAAAGTTCACAAATGCATCTATCTTTTGCCTCATCAATTTCACTTATGGAAATTTATGTTACAAATGGACTTGCAAATGAATGAAAGGACATATGTTTAAGATATTCATCACAGTATTATTTGTAAGACCAAAAAAAATGAAATAACCTAAATTGTTAAATCAAGTAAACTGCATAAATAAACCATGATATATTAATACAATAGAAGCAAGATTCTCTGACCCACCTCCTAGATTAATGGAAATAAAAACAAAAATAAACAAATGGGATCTAATAAAACTTAAAAGCTTTTGCATACCAAAGGAAACTATAAACAAGATGAAAAGACAACCTCCAGAATGAGAGAAAATAATTGCAAACAAGACAACTGACAGAGGGTTAATCTCCAAAATATATAAGCAGCTCATACAGCTCAATATCAGAAATGCAAACAAACCAATCCAAAAAATGGGCCGAAGACCTAAACAGACATTTCTCCAAAGAAAACATACAGATAACCAATAAACACAGGAAAAGATGCTCAACATTGCTCATTATTTGAGAAATACAAATCAAAGCTACAAGGTATCAACTCACATCTGTCAGAATGGTCATCATCAAAAAATCTATTAACACAAACAAATAATGCTAGAGAGGATGTGGAGAAAAGGGAACCCTCCTGCACTATTGGTGGGAAGGTAAACTGATATGGCCATTATGGAAAACATTATGAAGATTCCTTAAAAAGCTAAGAATAAATCTACCATATGACCCAGCAATACCAGTACTAGACATATCCCCTGGGAAAACTATAATTCTAAAAGACACATGTACCCCAATGTTCATTGCAGCCATGTTTACAATAGCTAGGACATGGAAGCCACCTAGATGTCCATCGACAGATGAATAGATAAAGGAGCTGTGGTACATTTATACAATGAAACATTACTTGGCCACAGAAAGGAACAAATTTGATCAATTGTAATGAGGTGAATGAACCTAGAGCCTCTTATATAGAGTGAAGTAAGTCAGAAAGAGAAAGACAAGTATCTTATCTTTGTCATAACACATTGTATTAACGTGTATATATATATATCTGGACTCTAGAAAAATGGTACTGATGAACCTAGCAGAGAACGTACTTGTGGATACAGCAATTGAAGGGGAGGGTGGGGAGAACTGAGAAAGTAGCATTGACATCTATACACTATCATGTGTAAAATAGTGGAAGGTTGCTAACTAACAGGGATCCCAGCCTGGTGCTCTGTGATGTCCTAGAGGGGTGGGATTCAGGGAAGGGAAGGGAGGTTCAGGAGGGAAGGGGTATATATGTATATAATTATGACTGATTCACGCTATTGTGTGCCTGAAACCAACACAAAATTGTGATGCAATTTTCAACTAATTAAAAAATAATAATAATAAATAGAATACTATGAAACAAGCAAAAAAAATGAATGAAGCTGACTCTGTGTACAAAAAAAGACCAACATGGAAAGATCTTTGAGACCTTATTGAATAAAAACCAGCAAAATGCAGAGTAGTGTATAAGGTAAGACGCTTTTGATATTTAAAAAAGGAGAAATAAGAACCTAAATTTAAGTTTGTTACTATACACATAAAGTAACTAGAAAAATTTATAAGAAACTAATTACAGCAGTTGCTAGTAAGAGGTGAGCACGGAACTAGGAATATGGGGTACAGGAGCAGCAGAATTTCTCAGTGTTTATATTTATTTCTAAAACTTTTATTGAAGTATATAATTGATTTACAATATTGTGTTAATTTCTTCTACACAGCAAAGTGACTCAGTTATACATGTATATGTGTGCATAAGTTGCTTCAATTGTGTCCAACTCTTTGCAACCCCATGGACTGTAGCTCACCAGGCACCTCTTTCCATGGAATTCTCTAGGCAAGAATACTGGAGTGGATTGTCATGCCCTCCTCCAGAGGGTCTTCCCAACCCAGGGACTGAACCCAAGTCTCTTACATCTCCTGCATTGGCAGATAGCTTCCTTACCACTAGCCCCACCTGGGAAGCCCAATACTTACATACATACATATATATGTATGTATGTATGTGTATATATATATATATATATTCTTTTTTCATATTCTTTTCCATTATTGCTTATCACATGGTACTGAATATAGTTCCCTGCGCTGTACTGTAGGACCTTGTGGTTTATCCATCCTATATAAAATAGTTTGTTTCTTTATATTTTTATAACCATGCAAATATATAATTTTTTCAAAAGCTATACTTTCAAATCAAAGAAAAATTAGGCAAGCCCCCTGTTTGATTCTGAGGATGATAACAGGTCTCTGTTTTAGCATGAAAGTTAAGGTTTCCAGATTAATATGCAGCTGCCCAGAGTCTTCAAACACTCACTTGTCCTTCTTTCCTTCTTTCACTCAACAATTGTTTATTTGCAATCTACTGTGTCAGAGGTGCTATATTAGGCCCTGGAGATGCACGAGAACAGGACCCACTAGATCTCTGCTTCAGGAAATCTGCATTCTCGTCCAGGGTCTCTTCCATTTGGGGTCAGGGCAAGGGGTCCCCAGTTAGCATAAAAAGACTCTAGGACCCATATCAACAAGTGTTGCTTCATTATGATATCCTCTCAAGTGCAAGCACATTAAATCTCCATTGGTACAGAGTTCAAAAATTCAATATCCTTGATTTTTATGAGCAAACAAGATATATACAGGCTGGAGGCATTTTTGGTTTCTCTCAACGGCACCTTTTTTTTTTAAGTTCCATAATATCTTTTATTGTGTATAATACAATATAATTTGAAACTCTATTCCAAAAATGGGCCTTGCTTATAACTTATCTAGGGTTGTAATCATTTCCTGTGATTTACATTGATGGCTTTTTATTAATGCCCTAGTATTATACCACATATCACTACATTCCTTTCCTTTCTGTTTTATTTTCTTCTTAGTTTTATTAGTTTACATTCCATTTTGATTAATTTTTCAAGCCAAATATCTATTTCTGGGTGTTCATACCAGTGCCTTGAGCAGCAGTCCTTCTTTTTTCTTTTCTCCTACTCCAATTCAGGCAGATAAGAGCTGATGATAGTAAAACTCATTCAAGCTCAGTGTGTGTTTGTGCATGAATGTGTGTGCATCTATAATTGCAATGGCATAGTTCAGAACTGAGCCCATTTGGCTAGTGATACAAAGCAGCACCTTCACGGCTGTCCAACAGAAATTTCTGAGATGACTGGAAGGTTTTCTGGTGGTCCTGTCCAATACGGCAGCTGGTAGCCACCTATGGCTACTGAGAACTTCCAGTGTGACTAGAGCAACTGAGAACTATTTTTAGTTTGATTTTATTTAAATTAATTGGAATGTGAAAAGCTAGCAGGAGAGAGATAAGATGTGAATGCAAGGTATAAGGCCCCAAAGAAAGTAGCCAGCCATCCAAATTGCAACCACCAACAGCAGAATCAAACCAGTCAATCCGAAAGAAAATCAACCTTGAATATTCATTGGAAGGACTGATGCTGAAGCTGAAACTCCAATACTTTGGTCACCTGATTCAAAGAACTGGCTCCTTGGAAAAGACCCTGATGCTGGGAAAGATTGAAGGCAGAAGGAGAAAAGGACAACAGAGGATGAGATGGTTGGATGGCATCACCAACTGGATGGACCTGAGTTTGAGCAAGCTCTGGGAGTTGGTGATAGACAGGGAAGCCTTGCATGCTGCAGTCCATGGAGTCACAAAGAATTGGACACGACTGAACAAGTGAACTGATTGAACTGAAAGCAGAAAGGCCCCATGATGGGAATCTCTGAGTCTTGGGTATGCCAATCAGATGGTGAAGGCTTTTTGCTTTGTAAGGAATAGTCCCCACAGATTAGAGGTGGTTTCCAGGTAATTACTGAGATAAAATGGAGCACAATGCCTTCTTCTCACACTCAATCATAAAATGGAAGTCAGCAAACATCAGAGAGATTTGGTTAAAACTCTAGGCAGGCTCATTAGTGTTCAAAGCTGAATTCTAGTCCTTGGTACACATCAGGAACATGGGAGAAAATGCCATCTCATGGATGACCGGGCACCTCAATCTGTGTTTGGGGGAAGATGGACACCCAAAGGACATCAGGAATGCTAGAGTTAGGAAAGTCAACTAATTTTAGACCTCGCTCACTGGTGGGAATGGGCTCATATCACGTAGCCCAACTGGGAAGGATTAGCTGAAGACTTGAATGTAGTTGTGTCAGTGGATAAAGAGTTTTCAGTATCTGCAGGTAGATGGGCTCGGATAAGCAGAAACTTATAAGCTATAAGTCTATCCAGTTCAATCTCCTTCTATATCTATGTATGCATGCTCAGTCATGTCTGACTCTTTGAGACCCCACGAATGGTATCCTGCCAGTCTTCTCTGTCCATAAAAATTTCCAGGCAAGAATACTGGGGTGGGTTGCCATTTCCTACTCCAGGAGATCCTTCCTACTCAGGGGTCGAACCCGCGTCTCCTGTGTCTCCTGCATTGGCAAGCAGATCCTTTACCACTGTGCCGCCTGGGAAGTCCTCAGTCTCCTTCATGAGTGTGTGTGTGCTAAGTCACTCCAGTCATATCCGACTCTTTGCAACCTTATGGGCCACAGCCCACCAGGCTCCTCTGTCCAAAGGATTCTCCAAGCAAGAATACTGGCGTGGGTTTTCATGCCCTCCTGCAGGTTATCTTCCTGGCCCAGGGATCTAAACCATGTCTCTTATGTCTCCTGCATAGGCAGGCAGGCTCTTTACCACTAGCACTACCTGGAAAGCCCCCAGTCTCCTTCATTTGTTCCTTATTACCCACACTATTGGTGTATATACCCACCTGAACATTCAATGCTCTCCACAATATGGAGCCCACCACTATGCTCAACCTTTGTCTCCACAAGTTCCCCCCACTTCTATGCTCTGGTCAAACTTGGCTGTGCATACTTCCTTAACCACTCCCTAGCCTCACCCATCCACACCCTCACCCAAGCTGTTGCCGGAAATGCTCCCCTCTAGCATCTCCATCTGTCAAAACCCCATCCACTCTCATGGTTTATTTCAGGGATTCCCTGGTGACTCAGATGGTAAAGAATCCGTGTGTAGTGCAGGAGACCCGGGGTCGATTCCCTGAGTTGGGAAGATCTCCTGGAGAAGGGAATGGCAACCCACTCCAAAATTCTTGCCTGGAGAATCCCACGGATGGAAGAGCCTGGCGGGCTACACAGTCCATGGTTTATTTCAGGCCACATATTTCCTGAAGTCCCTTCCCTGGAATCCACAACTGCATTGCTTACTTTCTCCTTGGAACCTGTGGCCCTGGGTTGGTGCTTCTCTTTTGGCTCTTGTTTTGCTCCTCCTTATGCTGTGGGCATTAGTGAGTCTGTCTGATCTTGTCTCCTATTCTGTGAGCACTTTGAGGACGGCTGATTGTGTTTGACCCATGGTTGATCTCCAGGAATTATTGTTTTTGAATTGGATCAGGATAGTTCTATACCTGGCAGAAATTTCAGCTATAGTCACTAAAAAGAGAAATCTTTTGCTCCAAAATGAGCATTTATCTGAAAAGTACATTATTGTGCCATGGAATATTTTTCAAATCAAAGGTGGCACCCTGGTGATCTAGAGGTCATATATGGCCTCCATCCATACTTTGCTTGACACACCATGTTATTTTTTAATTGTCAACAACATTTAAAATGTTGGAGAGTTTACATAAAAATCCATGTTTCTAGACTTCCTTGAAAAAAAGAATCCGATCTATATTTGCCGTTTTGTCAAGGTCCCTGGCTAGTCCCCTGCCTCAGATCTGCAGGGACTAGACTTTCTTATTTTTCCCTTCCTCACGTTGAATGTGCATAGTCCACGCACCTTTAACAACGACAATGATCCACCCATGTCATTGGTGAAGCTCATCTTGCCAATTTTTAAATCATACATGTTCTGATTATTTTACTGGTTATTGTTTTGGCCTTTGACTTTCTGTATCACTCATCAAACTCCCAAGAGTGCAGCACATGCTCAGATAGAAATATGATTTAGGTAATTTTGAAGGACCATAATGAAGGTGGCTCCATGTCTGTGGTCAACTTACCTGCGATTTTTAGACATGAGACAATTAGTCAAGGGACTGGGGGTGGCGGCAGAAGTGGTCGACACTTGAAAAGGCGTAAAGAGAGGGAGACCCATGTGCTGTTGGATACTAACATTTCATTTCACATCCATAGCACCTTTTGCGTGAAGATTCCCAAGTAGATTTCCGGCAGTAATTGAACGTCACAGCACTTGATGAGAAGGGGAAGTGTTTTGTTCAATTTCTGATGGAGGGAACTGAGGCACTGTTTGTTTGCTACTGCATGGACTTCTCTATAAGAGGACTAACTGGTGGTTCAATTTAATTATCTTCATTCCAGGCCCCATCCCTAATCACTCATTCTTACTCTTTGGTTTCAAGGGTAATTTATGTTAGATCAATTTAGACTCCCTCTCAGAATTTAATCAATACCATCTGCATCTTGTAGGCTGTCCTTGGCTAAAGCTTAATCTTCAAAAAAAAAATGTAGGGACTAAAACAGCATAAACAGGCAAAAGGCAGAATCAGGTCATTCTTTGACTTAGAGGAAAATTTCAAAATTTTGATTTTCAAAATCCCCATCCTCCATTTTCGATATTCTTTTTGTCTTCTCTCTTCCACCTAACTAGTGTGACAGCAGCTGCTTGTATTCAGCCTTTATTTTAATGTCTTCTTCTTGAAACATCTGAAGGGAGACTTCTAATTTTTTTGACCCATGAAAAGTGGAAGTTTTTAAGAAAAGAAAGATCTTGTTAGCCAGATCAACACTTCAAGTGTCTAGCAAGTGCTTTCAGTTTAGAAAAGAACAAGGATCTCGCTGCCTTTGACTGTTAAATCCATTACCCTAATCACACTTTAAATGAACCATTATGAGGCACTGATTTATATAATGTCTTTGCAAACATAGTATTTCTAGAGTGCAGTTATTCATGGTATTTTGAGTAGGATTTGGTCATTATGTGTTCTTTGTAATAATCATCAGCGCTCAAAATGACTTTTCTCGAAAGATTATCTTTCCAGGGCCATGTCCCTAACTCAAGTAACAAAAAACAAATGGAGATTGCAGGAATTAAACACTAAATTGTCTGTTGCTTCACCAAGTTCACGTGCTAACCTTTCCCCTCTGGAAGGATGGGATTAAATACAACTTGGATAAAGGTCATTTAAGAGCTCTCTCCTATGTACTTTTGGAACCAAGAGAAGAAAGTGAATGCATGGATTTTTCACCCAGAAAATCTTCCTTCAGGAGAGAAAAATTACAAGCAATATTTAGGGGTTATTTCATGTCCCCACAGCAAGACCTTGATATCAGCAGATGATGGTTTTCTCTAAGCAGAATTTCTGAGTCTCCAAGTCAGCTATAAGGGAGCAAATTGGAGCTGTACCAACTTAAGCCTGGGAAGATTATTCTCCCTCCTTCCTTCCTGAGTGTGGACAAGGTTCATCCCCAGCCTCAGTCATTTCTGATTTGCCCCCTTGGAGCCTCTGCCAACTGCTCCTTCCCCAGTGCATCCCTTTTTATTACCATTCGATCATCAGCTTCTTGTGTCTGTCATCTCCTCTTGTAGCCAAGTGACCTGCCCTGGATCACTCCATGTTCTATATTTTTCTAAATTACATTGTTCTCTGGAGTCTGTTGCCCAACTGAAAGAGTTACACAGTCTTTCTCTGGTAGTTACTCAAGCTATCAATCATTCTGTAACCACCTGTACTACCGTTAACCTTCTTCCTGTCTTCCAAATCAAAACCCATTTCTCACTTCCATATGTCAACACCAGCCACATGCATTGATTAAATGTCTTTCATTTGAAAGCACACAGTCCTGTTACCCTTGCCTAGGTCTGAATGCCTCCCATATGCTCTCCATGCAAGCCTAATTCTTCTGTTCTCTTCCCCTGGAAAGTCATTCTTCATTGTAATCAGTTGCCCAAAGTAAATGTATTCATCATCTTTTTCTCTGACAACCATGTTTCTCCACTACGGGAAATTAAACACTACAACATATGGCCTGAGCAGCAAACTTTAGTGCTTGTTCGCTCAATTGTTTTAACACATTGCCGCCTTCACATAATATTCTGCTTGCCACTAGCATGTCAGCCTTCCACTTGACATATGCATTAGACATGTTAATGGCAAGACAGAAACCAACCGAAGCTGACGGTATGACGAAAGAAGGGTAAGTGCCTATTAATTACTAAAATTCACTTTTTCCCACTATTTAAAAGGGGGGAAAAAACAAATGAATGTCTCCAGAACATGCCACCACATTAGCCTGCTGTGGTGCCATCTGACGGTTTTTAAAACCCCAAGTACTAAGGAAGAGCTTCGTGTCTCCTTAGCAAGGCCAATATAAATGACATGAACCCTGTCAGTCTGCTCTCTCTGCTTCCCCAGCCAACCACTTACACAATGGACAGGTTGTGGTGGCTGAAAGCTTTTTGTAGCCATCCAAACACCACTAGTACCTGTTCCAGAATTCTTTTCTCTCTTACTTATGTGTGTAACCTGCCCTTTAAGTATATTCTAAATCTATATTTTGACTGAAGATAGAATATACTTTTCTTTTGGGACATAGCTTCAAAGATGAGATTAACTGTTTATGACTCTTTGGGGTTCTATTGTGAATCTTTAGATGCTGAAGTCACCTTTCAGGTAAGAAACTTTGATCTCAGAATTAATGAGAAGAAGTTACCATTTATTAAAAAGCAGGTTTTCCATTTTTAGATTTTTTTTTTATTACTATCCTTTCATTTTCAGGACATATTCTTAGGACATACTGCTTGGAAGGAAAGTTATGACCAACCTAGATAGCATATTAAAAAGCAGAGACATTACTTTGCCAACAAACATCCATCTGATCAAGGCTATGATTTTTCCAGTAGTCATGTATGGATGTGAGAGTTGGACTGTGAAGAAGGCTGAGCGCTGAAGAATTGATGCTTTTGAACTATGGTGTTGGAGAAGACTCTTGCTAGTCCCTTGGACTGCAAGGAGATCCAACCAGTCCATTTTAAAGGAGATCAGCCCTGGGTGTTCTTTGGAAGGAATGATGCTAAAGCTGAAACTCCAGTACTTTGGCCACCTCATGCGAAGAGTTGACTCATTGGAAAAGACTCTGATGCTGGAAGGGTTTGGGGGCAGGAGGAGAAGGGGACGACCGAGGATGAGATGGCTTGATGGAGATGAGTTTGAGTGAATTCTGGGAGTTGGTGATGGACAGGGAGGCCTGGCATGCTGCAATTCACGGGGTTGCAAAGAGTTGGACATGACTGAACGACTGAACTGAACTGAACTGAACTGATGCATGTCCCTAAACAATTTTTTTTTAAGTTTAAAAATTTTTAAGTGGAAACTATATTGAATTTTTTTTTTTTTAGATAAACAAGTTAGAGCTATATTTGAGGCTTGGCTTTTACTCAATGCTGGAGGATCTCCAAGAGGCAGTGGGTTTCCTAGAATCTCTGTGATTAGTCTCTATGACATTTCCTGAGACCTCAGAAATCCATGGCTCCTGGGGCATTCCCCTATCAATAACTGTATCATCTTGAACTCACATATATAGTTCCAATAGTTACCCAGGGCTTAATTGCAAGAAACAATTTATGGATGTCCACACATGACCCTGATCCTCTGAAAATATATCTTGAAACTCAGTTAGATGGCAGAGAGCTGTATTCCAGGACCTCATCACACTGTTTCTCTATAAAATTGCTTGTACGTTGACTTCAGTATCACCAGCCTACAATGAGGGACATTACCAGAAACACTCCTGTGGAACTCACTGTATTTCCTATGAGATCACTGTTTAAGGTTATCAACTGCATTACCCAGTGTCCTCTCAATAAAGACCTATGTGACGATTTTTTTTTTCAGGCTATAGTACCAAGAATACTTGAGCCATGGTGGAGACCTAGTTTTATCTTTCTGATTTAGAGAGCTTAGAGCATGTAAGTAGGAACTCATGGTATATTTTTGTATCCTAAATTCTTTGATGGATATCCCTTTTTATTACTGCCCTTATTTTTCTATTATCCTGATTTTCTCAACTATTTATTCTTAATTGAATTGAACATTATAATATACACATGTATCTTGTCCAATGACCTTAGACACTTTCTAAAATAAGGTAAGTTATATTAATAAATGTGAAAATATATACCTAAAAACCAGAAGTATATATTTATAAATATTAAAGTATATATTTATAAATATTTATAGATGTATTTTTAAAAATACATTTCAAAATATACCATTCAGCAGAAAAACATGTATCAGGTACTGATGCTTACTGTGTTTACACAACACAACACCAGTAGGATAATTTTATCTGTTGTATCAATAAAAAACATTTTTTCTCATGGGGTAGGAAGCTGTAAGAGAAATACAGAAATACATGTTTACTATGCACTGACAGAACACACTCAAACAATTGCACATAGAAATATATTTAAGAGTTGGGAGAAACAGTCCAGGAAAGTAACTTTTGACCATCTTGATCTACCAGTCTGCACATGACAATAATACTGTCACTATTACCAAGGTAAATATTTATACATATCAAAGAGTTTTTTATATTATCCAAATAGGTATTCATGCACTCCATAAACATGCATGGAGCAATGTGCTGGGCACAAGAGGTACTGGGGATGAATGAGTCACAGCTCACTGCAACAGGAAATAGAAAAGTGATAAGATATGCAGCATTTGATGTAACTGTGAGACATTCGGGTAGATATGGACGTCTAACAGAATATTCTAGACACCATAGCTCAACCTCACCTTTTATAGTGACAACACAAATATTGGGTGGAACACATCCTGCTGGGTGAGGGACGTGTTCATAGGGCAAATTTGAATGCTAGCAATTACTCTTTCTCATGATAGCACTGACAGAATGGCTGAATTAATTCACTAAATGGCATTCCCGTGCACACAACACAAATAATAATACTGTCAAAGAGTGGAAACCATTCCTGGCATTATTTTCTTCCCTTTTTGTCTAGAACTACAAAGTATCTTTAAAGTAAGTCACCAAATGAATTTTTTTCTGATGTTGTCATTACATGAGCCTAAGAGAACAGAGATTTTTGTACTGATCCGTGAGAAAGGTTAAAATTTGGACTTCTTTTTGAAAAGCATGACTCCAGTATTATCTGTTTGGATTAAAGTACATCCTAGGGTTTCCAGGTTAGCATTTGCAGTGAAAGGTTTTTTTTTGTTTACCTCCATATTTAAGAGAAACCCTAAGAAGAAAGTAGCCCACAAAATTGAGTAAGTTGAAAGATCAAAGTTATTCAGTTGAATTGCACCTAAAGCAAGATGACAGGAAATATAGTCTTCAAACACAGCCACTATAGACACACCAATTAGGAGGCTGTCAAACTACACTCTGATGGATCAAGAGAGGCCCTGATAACAAACATTCAATTTTGAGGCCACAAAGTTCTGGGACTGTTTTGAGAGGTCTGACAGGAGCCCATTTGGTTTGCTCTTCTGCTTTGTATACTATACAGTATGGCGAAATCTTGGCACAGTAACCCAGTGGATACAAAGTGGATTTCCAAGTCAGAAGCCTTCAAATATCTTCCCATTACAAGGATGACTTACTGGATCTCCTAAAGATAGAGCACTTAAGATCTTAGTGTCTTAATTTTTTTTTTTTTTTTTTTTTCTAAAAGAATAATCAAGTTACAATATTTGTGTTAGTTTCAGGTGTGCAGCAAAGTTATTTCATGATATATACATATATATGTTTATACATATGTATTTTCTTTTAAATTCTTTTCCATTATAGATGATTAAAGATAATGAATACAGTTCCCAGTGCTTTAGTGTTTCAATTCTTCTTGCCACAAAGTGTGATAAATAATGGGGAAATTAGTAGGATGTTTCGGAGAAGGCAATGGCACCCCACTCCAGTACTCTTGCCTGGAAAATCCCATGGATGGAGGAGCCTGGTGGGCTGCAGTCCATGGGGCCTCTAAGAGTCGGACACGACTGAGCGACTTCACTTTCACTTTTCACCTTCATGCATTGGAGAAGGAAATGGCAACCCACTCCAGTGTTCTTGCCTGGAGAATCCCAGGGACGGGGGAGCCTGGTGGGCTGCCGTCTATGGGGTCACACAGAGTCGGACACGACTGAAGTGACTTAGCAGCAGCAGCAGTAGCAGTAGGATGTTTATTCTCAAACCAAATTATTTCTGCTGGAGTTTCTTGTTTCTGTTACATTTATCTGTTTTTGGAAATCCAGTTTCACTATTATATTCTTAAAATTTATCAGAAGTGGAGACAGTAGCCTAACACCAGTCTCATCCATTAAAAATGTCTCCTCATTGTTTCTTTTCTTTGTACCACCCTGACCTGTACCTTCTGTAGCAGACATTCCTACTGCTCACCAAGGTTTACAGTTTTCCTCTCCTCTGAGAAAATCATGAGGTTTGTTTGGGCCAGTGGATGTGAACTTTAGAACAGTAATTGATGTCTGGTTGTTCAGTCCCTAAGTCATGTCCAACTCTCTGTGACCCCATGGACTTTAGCACACCAAGACTCCCTGTCCTTCATTATTTCCTAGAGTTTGCTCAAGCTCATGGTCATTGATTCAATGATGCCATCCAACCGTCTCATCCTCTGTCATCCCCTTTTCCTCTTGGCGTCAATCTTTCCCAGTATGAGGGTCTTTTCCAGTGAGTCAGCTGTTTGCATCAGGTGGCAAAGTATTGGAGCTTCAGTTTCAGCATCAGTTCTTCCAATGAATATTCAGAATTGATTTCCTTTAGGATTGACTGATTTGATCTCCTTGCTGTCCAAGGGACTCTCAAGAGTCATCTCCAGTTCCACAGATCAAAAGCATCAGTCTTCAGCATTCAGCCTTCTTTATGGTCCAACTCTCACATAAGTATGTGACTACTGGAAGGTGGCTCAGACAGTAAAGAATCTACACACAATGCAGGAGACCCAGGTGTGATCCCTGGATCAGGAAGACCCCCTGGAGAAGGGAATAGCTACGCACTCCAGAATTCTTGCCTAGAAAATCCCATGGACAGAGGTGATCTGGTGGGCTACAGTCCATGGGTCACATAGATTTGGACACAATTGAGTGACTAACTTAATGCATGAATTTGTGTAAAATTGTCTGTCTGTCTTCTCCTTTGTGACTATGTTGATAGGGAGCGGTCTTGAGAACAATGGAGTCTGGAAGACTGAGCCATCACAGAAAGAAAACGAGTTTCTCAGACCCAAAGCATACTTTACATGAATAATAAACCTTCTTCTTAAGTCACTGCTCCATGTTAAATCACTAAAACTGTTGGTGATGCTTGTTATTCAGCATAAACTAGACTATCCTGGCTAATTTATTCTACTACTTTCTATTACTATGTCTTCTACTCAATTTCACACATGAGGTCCATGAAAGATTTAAATATATTTCTTAAAAGAAGTTAAGGGGAAGAGAATATAGAAACCAGATTTGGGTTTAATGTGCATTTTACTGGTGGACTCAAGCATCAAGTCCTAGCACTGTTGTTTGAATCACATATCTGGAATGAAACAAGCTCCTGGACAAACCATCTATTGCTAATCACACCTCTGTCTGGATAAGATATTCACTCATTCAGATAGTCAACATATATTTAATAAGTAATCATGGCAGTCAAGGAGCTAAATCCTGACAATACAGGAGTGAACAAAATAAACAAGGGCTACACTTTCATGAAGCTTCTGATCTAAGAGGGAGAGAAATATGCCTGTACATACATATACATAAACACATAGTGAGCAAACAAATGTATTATTTGGTTCTATAAAGAAAATAAACAGAAGGCAATATGAGAATAGCTGTAGTGGAAGATACTAGGTTTTCCCTGAAGAAATGACATTTAAGCTGTGCCCTGAATAACAAAGAAGCCGGAAGTGCAAAAATTTGGGAGAAAAGGCTGAAAGAGGGAGAAACAAATATGGAAGCTCTGAGATGGGCAAAAGCTTGCCTGTTACAGAATCCAAAAAGAAAGCCAATGTGGCTATAGCACAGAATAAAGAAAGGAAGGTGAAAAGTGGTGTGATCAGAAGGGAACAAAAGACCTGGAAGACTCAGTAAAGAGTTTTCATCTCACTCTTAACTGCAGTGGAAAGCCACTGGGATATTTTAAACAAGGAGGTGACTTGATATGACCTATACTTTTAAAAGATCGCTCTAGTTACTCTGTATAAAGTAGATGATGGAGGGAAAGAGTAAAACAATGGAGTAATTGGGTGGTACTGCAATTGTCCAAGCAGTGGAAAGGAAGCAATGCAATATACATGATTTAAGATGGACATCAAGCTTTCCAAACTGATCTCTACATTACAATCTCCAGGGGTACAGATCATTTAGCATTTTCAAAACTCAGATCATACCCCAGATCATTTAGATCACAAGACTGAGGATAGGATACAGCTCTCAAATTTTGGTGCTCCCCAGCTGATTTCTATGTGCAGACAAGTTTAGGAACCACTGATACTGAAATGCAGAAAGAGAAGTATTAATGATTCTGCCAATTTCATAAGCAGTTTGGGGGGATACTGGTGCTATTAAATGAAATTGGAAAGACCTAGTAAGGAATTGGAGAAGGTGATGGCACCCCACTCTAGTACTCTTGCCTGGAAAATCCCATGGATGGAGGAGCCTGGTGGGTTGCAGTCCATGGGGTCACAAAGAGTCAGACACGACTGAAGCGACTTAGCAGCAGCAGCAGTAAGGAATAGGTTTTGGGATGGCCGCTGTTGGAATCAAAGGTTCAGTTTGGGATGTGGAAATTCTTGAGATGCCTGGTAGGCATTGTACTGTATACTTTGTATAAATGAAAATCACACAGGCAAGGGAGAGGTCAAGGTTATAGTTTTGACTTCGATGTATGTACTTGTAGACATTAGTATAGAGATAGCATCAAAGCCATGAAACAAGATGAAACTACCTAGTGAGTATAGCCCGAGAAGAGAGAAGGAGGGGTCTCTAAGGATTTAGAATTTGCCACGACCTGCTGTCTGAATCTGCTGGTCTCCTTCACTTTGCCTCGATCCCTTGCCTGCAAAGGAGAGTGGTGACTTCCTTTCTGAAACCCACAGGTGGGCTCCGCACTACCTCTTTCTTTAACCTGGCCACTGAATCTGGTTCTCAAGATAACCCTTTCCTCTGTTTTCTGACTCCCTCTAATTAGTATCTTGAGATATCCCGAGGTCTGACTCAACAACTTCCTACCTAACGAGACCATAACTCTGCTTCACAATGTCCTATATGAAGTGCCGATGAGAACATCCAATGCCGGTCACTCTGCTGGGCAAGCTGAAGAGTGAATAAGCCTGACCTCCCCCAAGCCCTGCCAGCCTCCTAGTACATCATGGCTGCCTTTCTTTCAGCACATCTATTTGCAGTTGATTTTAAGACTCATGAAACCATGTTGTCCCTGCTTCTTTGTGTTAAGCTCCTATGTAGAATTTATTTCTCAAGTTTCTATAGGGCCAAGTTAATACTGCCATTTTATCACTTTGAATCAATGAAGTCTAGGTATTTGACTCTATTTTCTTAGTTTTCCTAAGAAGCTGCTATACCAATAGCTCTCAGCTCAGCTACAACTGCAGAGCCCACCATGGAGACTGGCACCTGCCCTCTGTTTCCATACTCATTGAATTCAGCTTAGCAGCTGCATCCATTTCCCAACTTTAAACTAATGAATCCATCAGCTCTGGTTTCCCCCAAGGCAGCTTTCCAAGGTTACCTTATTACAACACAATATCTTTAATCATATTTAATCATACATTGAGACGGAAAAACAAATAACTCCCATCTGACTATAATAGGATCTCTTTCCATATTATGTGTAGCTGTTTAAAGGTCTTCTTCGAAAAGCAATATACAAAGTGTCTCTAGTAGCTTGAGTAATAGTAGAATTATGATATGTAAGTGTTCAGGGGCCTTAGAGGTAGATCAAGAAGTTATTGATTTTCTCTAATTGGATGAATGAGCTAATAATCTATACCCTTGAGATCATCTTGAGGATCAGATTTTCTACTACAAAAAGTCTGGCTTGTTTGAGAGTCACTTCAGCTTTTGGGTAGGGAGAGGAAAGGGAAGAAAGTGAAAAGAATTTTTGTTTAAAAAATTCAATCAGTGGGAAAGGTTAATTAATTTACTTTACCATTTTTCTTTTGGAAACAGTCCTTCTCAGGATGTGAAAGTAAGAGAGGCCCTTTGAGGACATTTGGAGACCTTTGCAGTTTTCCAGCCAAAAGTCTCTACAATCCTCATCAGTTATAGAACAAATCCCAGTGTGATCCAAATAATCTAAACCTGATTTTTACAATTCCACATCCATGGCAGAGGTGGAAGGCTTAGAAGCCTGGTCGGCACACTGGCTTTCCCAAGCCTGGTCTATGGATCAGAGCACATGGAGATTAACTACACATGTTCTCCATCAGCAGAATCATGCTGCCGAGATGCCTGGCCCTCATCACAGGAGATCTGGTTAATAAAAACTGGTGTGATAAAAATAAACAGTAAAGCGATATTTTGTTTTCCAGCCCAGCCTTTCAATCTGAATGTGGGAGAGAGCATCCAGAGGGCTCTTTCTCTCCAAAACACACATGCTAAACTTTCATTAGTGTCAATGAAACACACACATGTACAGGGAGGAAGACGCCGAGACCCCACAGTGAGCCGTACTAGAGCATAATCTTGGAAACTTGTGAACTGAGAATGTGGGGCTAGTCTGATGGCTCTGTACATGGAGAAAATAATGAAACCAAGATTGCTTTGCAGGGCTCTTTTATATGCTATCCACGTGCATGTACTTATATGACAAATGCAGGGGAAGACCCACATATAAAATAGAAAGGAGAAAATGAATGTGCATTGAGGGGGAGAAAAGAGTGTGTTGTGTGGTGTTTGTTCTCATACACTGCAGGATTATAAGTTTATCATATGTACAAAAAGTAAAGATAGCAATTAACATGTTCTAATCCAAATATCTTGGATTTGACCAAGCAGAGGTGTTCCTTGCAAGGCTCATTTACCTATTCCAGAAGGGGTAAGTTGGAATACAGGATGCAGTTTAGATTCTACCCAAGGTAGGCACATGGATCCCTGGGTCAAGATTTGACCCACCGTGTGACAGCCGCTGAAAATGGCCCTAGCCTGTAGGAGCCCTTCCCTTCTCTACGCATGTCTTTAAGCATGGTGTGCACATGTGCCTAGTCCCTCAGTCGTGTCCAATTCTTTGTGAACCCATGGACTCTGTCCATGGGATATCCCAGGCAAGAATACTGGAGTGGGTAGCCATTCCCTTCTCCAGGGATCTTCCTGGCCCAGGATTGAACCTTGGTCTGCACTGCAGGCAGATTCTTTACCATCTGAGCCAGCAGGGAGGTCCTCTAAGAACGGCTGCTGCTGTTAAATTGCTTCAGTCGTGTCCGACTCTGTGATCCCATAGACGGCAGCCCGCCAGGCTCCCCCGTCCCTGGAATTCTCCAGGCAAGAATACTGGAGTGGGTTGCCATTTCCTTCTCCAATGCATGAAAGTGAAAAGTGAAAATGAAGTCGCTCAGTCGTGTCTGACTCTTAGCGACCCCATGGACTGCAGCCCACCAGGCTCCTCCATCCATAGGATTTTCCAGGCAAGAGTACTGGAGTGGGGTGCCATTGCCTTCTCCGTCTAAGAATGGCAGGCCCTTGCAAAGTACCGTTTTCATTTGTGCTTTCTCTACACAATGTTAACCAATAAGGCTACTAACAATTGGAGGGTCATGCTGTAATTTTCAAATCAGAAAACACTTTGTGAACAGCCTTGACATCCATGCTCTATCAAGGAAAAGAAAAAGCAGCTCCTGTTTGGAAGATGATGAGCACAGACCTGTGTTAGGGGAGGTCCTGGCACATGGCAGGGTACAGTTACTCAGCCGATGACAGGCATTCTTACAAGTCTGCAGCCCCGAGTTGCAGAAGGTACACTTCTGCAAATATAAGCAGTCTGCAGTATTGAGGAATATAAGTGAGTTTTTGGAAATGCCTTTAATTCTGAGCTCAATGATCAATCTTGACACAATTCAAGAAAACAATATAGTTTTAAAGTTACACAGATGTGCCCAACAGTTACTTTCTGTTTCCATGTCATGAAATGTATTCTGACAGGGACAGGCAGGAGCTGACTCAACAGTGTGCTGTGCATAGTCACTCAGTCGTGTCCCCATGGACTGTAGCCCACCAGGCTTCTCTGTCCACAGGGATCTCCAGGCAAGAACACTGGAGTGGATTGTCATTCCCTTCTCCAGGGGATCTTCCCAACCCAGGGATCAAACCAGTGTCTCTTACACCTAACCTGCATTTGCAGGCGGGTTCTTTACCACTAGTGCCACGTGGGAAGTCTCGATAATGGTGTTCTCTAATTTGGTAGAGCTGGCAGTTATTTAAAGGAAGCATCCCATCAGCTCGTCTTTGTGGTCGCATGGGGAGGAGAAGGGAAAAAAAATATCAATAATACAACTGTTACCATTTCTACTGGAAAAGGGATTACCCACTACAGTATTCTAGCCTGGAGAATTCCATAGACAGAGGAACCTGGTGGGCCCCAGTCCGTGGGGTCCCAAAGAATCAGACATGGCTGAATGACTGGCACTTTCACTGCACTTCGTGCATGCCAGGCACTCAGCTAAGCCCCTGACAGACATTACCTCAGCCCATCCTTAGAGACCCACCCGTGAGGCAAGTGATCGCTCACTAACAGATGAGGAGAGTGAGGTTTAAGGAGGCTTTGAGCAACTTGCCCAAGATGGCACAGCTAGGGAGTGCCAGATTTTGACCCAACTGATCATCCACAAACCTATGTCTTTCAATCCTACTCTACTGCTTCTCCAGTAGAGGAAAGATTCTCTCTCTTTGCTTGAAAGGAGAGAAAGTAAATTAGGTCCTGGGAAGCATTAGTGGAGTGTTAAATGCCCACACGAGGGAAAGATCCTTTTGCTTTCCTCAGTATTACTCATTCTCCTTAACAAAGAGTTACACCCTGATTAAGTTAAAAGTCCTGAATAATTGAAAATATGATAAATCAAAAATACATTCAGTACACTGAACTCACTGAACACCATAGCTTAGCCTNTGCTTTCCTCAGTATTACTCATTCTCCTTAACAAAGAGTTACACCCTGATTAAGTTAAAAGTCCTGAATAATTGAAAATATGATAAATCAAAAATACATTCAGTACACTGAACTCACTGAACACCATAGCTTAGCCTAGCTTGCCTTAAACCATGCTCAGAACACTTAAATAAGCCTGCAGTTGGCGAATCATCTAACATAACATCTATTTTATAGTAAAGTGTTGAATAAGCTCATGAAATGTATTGAAGACTGTGCTAAAAGTGAAAAACAGATGGTTGTCTGGGTACAGAGTGGTTGTAAGTGGATCAGTTGCTTACCCTTGTGATCCTGCGGCTGTTGCCACTGCCCAGGATCACAAGACAGTATATGATTATATCATATGCTGCATATCACAAAGTGAAAGCAAAGTCACTCAGTCGTGTCCGACTCTTTGCGACCCCATGGACTGTAGCCAGCCAGGCTCTTCTGTCCATGGGATTCTCCAGACAAGAATACTGGAGTGGGTTGCCATTTCCTTCTCCAGGGGATCTTCCCAACCCAGGGATTGAACCCAGGTCTCCTGCATTGCAGGCAGATGCTTTATCCTCTGAGCCACCAGGGAAGCCCTGAGTCTGGGGGAAAAAACCAAAATTCCAAGTATGGTTTCTACTGAATGTTTATTGCTTTTGCATCATCTTGAAGTCAGACTGCTTAAGTTGGGGACCCTCTGTAGTCATCATGGCAGGTGCTGTCTATGCTCTACCCATAATCCCTCAGGCCTCTTTCATTTATAAGCATACAAGTTGCTCTCAACACCTGTAACATCCCAGCTGCCGACACCTGCAACTGTTTATCTGAAGGATGCCCTTAGGTTGAGGGAGCCTGCTTTGTTTTCACGGACAGCATGAAGTTCTTGGAAATGCATATCCTCAGTAGGATAACCCTTAACCAATGACTGATGGGTCTGAAGATACCCATAGCTAGCTGGCCAGTCCCTGATAAAATACCAGTGTGTGATCTACACTGATCCAGACCCATTGCTGGATTGAACCACAATCACCCAGTGAAACTTTCATCACTGGTGTACCCTTGTTTCGCCTCCTTTCCTTCCAAGTCCCACTCTCCTTGTCTCCTGAATTTCTCCATGTGTAGCTAAAGTATGGGGAGAAGTTTGTTGTTGTTTAGTTGCTAGGTTGTGTCAGAATTTTGTGACCCCCATGGACTTAGCCCGCCTGCCTCCTCTGTCCATGAGAATTCCCAGGCAAAAATACTGGAGAGGGTTGCCATTTCCTTCTCCAGGGGATCATCCTGACCCAGAGATCGAACCTGTATTTCCTGCATTGCAGGCCAACTCTTTGCCACCAAGCCACCAGGGAGGCCGGGAGAAGTTTACCAGTAAGAAAAAGAACTAACAGATGACTTAAACCTTATCTTAGTTGCAAATGGTTGCTATTATCAGAAGTATGCTATGTTTTTTTTTATTTCAATCTCAAAAGACTACCAATCAAAATAAATGAAGTAGTTGGGAAGAAAATCACAGCTAGATATAGAGAAGATTTCTTGACACTGAAACTGTCTCTCTCATCCTTAAAGACATTTCCAGAGGGAATAGACAGCTACCCAGATGGCTAGAGAGCAATTTTATATCACAATTGAGAGAATGAGTTGTACTCACATATGGACCTGGGTTTGAGTCCATGACCTCTTCTGTATCTCAGTTTCTTAACCTATAAAGTGGGAGTAAAATGAGACATCTCACCTCATTGTTGTGAAGACTGGGTGAGATTTAATGCACTTAGGTTGATAAGCATAACAAGGAATCCATAAGTGGTAGCCATTATTACTGATTTTTATATTTCTAGATGCAGAATGACCCCTTGAAGTTATTTCAAGTCTATAATTTTATGCCCCTTTCCATCCTTCCCAAAGCTTGACACTGGAAGTAGAATACCAGGTTCATCCCTATGAAAGTATGAAAGTATTAGCTGCTCAGTTATGTCTGACTCTTTGTGACCCCAAGGACTGTAGCCCGCCAGCCTCTTCTGTCCTTGGGGTTCTCCGGGCAAGAATACTGGAGTGGGTTTCATTCCCTTCTCTAGTGTATCTTCCCAACCCAACCCAGGGGTCTCCTGCACTGCAGGCAGATTCCTTACCGTCTGAGCCATCATCCCTACTGGGAAGAAAAAGAACCCAGGAGAGCTTGTGAAAGATGCAGCACCATCACTTCCCAGGAAAAGTGAAGGATTCTAAAGATGAAGGCATCATCAAAGGCAATTGCCAGCTACTGTTCAAGAGAGAGCATTGCCCTAGCTGCTCACCACTTGCAAAAACTCAATACTCACAGAAGTTAGTAGAAAGGCAAGTTCCCTATAATCAGGATGCCAGCAATCTAGGGAGATGGTGGACCCAGTGTCCCCTAGAAATCATCTCCCAAGACTCTGCTCAACCATGAAAGCTTTTAAAGGAAAACTAGGAATTAATCTCAGTTAGTCATTGAGATGGGGGTCAGAGCCATCACTATCCCCCACTAAGTACAGATTTGTCAACTTCCTGTGAGTTTGTTCATGAGATTACTGAAGGGGAAGCTAGGGAAGAGAGCTGGTCATCTGTTAATTACTTTCATTTCTACTTCTTTGATCTATGGAAAGAACCAAGAGAGGAGGAGAGGTGTTGTGTGATCAAAAGATTTGAAAGATATGTTAGAGCCAAAAATAGTAGAGCATAGGAGTACCTGGTTTAAGGTTGATGGCAAGACAAAGGGGCATCCTGCAAAGAGCTCTTTTCCTGCCAAAAGCTGATTACCCCTTTCAATAGTTTCACAAAATCAGATACATATACTGAGCTTTTAGTATGTGCAAAGCATTGTACCATTTCCTTTATGCTGCTTTATTTCATCCTCATGATAGTCATGGGAAGTAGGCATCAAGGGAAGTGTTCTCCCTTTCATAGAGGAGAACACAAGCTCAGAAAAGTTAAATAACATTCTCAAGATCAAGTAGTGGGGCCAGACCCAGACCCAGGACTCCATAACTCCAAACTTCCTTACACTTCATTCCTTGTGGAATTTCAGAGGATGCATCGCCAGTAAATTGTAATTCCTCTGCCCCTTAAGAGCTGGTGTTGGGATGATGGACTATAATCATGTCAGTGTATGAATATGTACTTCACCTTGAAGAGTAACAGTTATTCAAAAGAGAAGAGTCAACTTCAAAAGGTCACTGAAGCCAAGAGATAATTTCTACCCAAGGATGGGCTTCTAAAATCCAAGTGGTCCCCTACCTTATTGTCACAGCCCTTAATCTTGAAAGAGTCAACCTCAACTGGCAAAACAAAAGCTACCCAATGTTTCCAAATTATTATTTTTTTTTAGAAACTGTTGAATTGCTTGAAAAGTCTGGGAGGAATGAGCCCACTGCAACCTCTTTGAATTCAGTCCTTGAATTTCTACAGACTGCTGGGGGATGACCTGAGAGTCAGACATGGCCATGTTTCAGAAGGCTTTCCAATTTTTCCAATTGTCCTTTACCCTAATGAGCCTTGAGAGAAATACTGAAAAATCCATAAGGACACTCCAAGAAGGTCCCTCCCATACACACCCCCACCTGCCAAAATAAACTTGTGTTCGTGCCAGGACCAGTAAGCAGGAAGAGGGGACAGCCAGATGCCTCTGGCATGAAAACTGGTACCACAAGTCATTTTCACTTTTACTTCCTGCTGAAATTCTGGAAAACTGGTGTGAGGGTGACCACTCACTCTTGTTAGTGCAGAGCTTGGGAAGAGGGCCAGCATTTCTCCACTGACTTTTTTTAAACCAGAAGTTCCCATAGGAACCCCAGTGAGCCTCATGCAATTAGCACTAAAGAGGAAATGATACTTGAGAAAGAAGCTATATTCCATTTAAATGTTTTTGAGTAATGATGGTGGGGATCTGGAAGGTGGGGGAGTGAAGCCTGAATTTGTGCTGAGAATAAGTGAGGGACATTTTATTATTTCCATTAAGACAGAGAACTAGTATTAAGACAAGTACAGTCAAATTCCCTGCCCTGTTAGGAATCCATTCTTTTTTATGATGCCATATGCGTAGCTTGAGGTTATATTGGAATGCATAAATCTCTTGTGAGCCTCAAAATGTTAAGCTGCCATTGTCCTCATAATTTCATTATCTCAGTTTCTGCCCTAAAACGTTTAACACTAATTGAACACCCGAGGTTTTCCTGTGAAGTTTATTTTCTGAACATTATTGAAGTGCTGTTGATAAAAGTCAGAATTTATGGAGTCAGCACTCCTTAAAATGCCATGATAGATTTGAGCATGATTTTTTTTAGAGCAGGAATATTTTTATGAATTTGCCTGGAATTTCAGTCTTTCAATCATTCTGCATAATAAAGCTATCTATTTCAAAGTGTATTTTCCAAGAACCAATTTACTTTCCTGAACCTAATCTGTCCATCTCCAGGTTCTGGTTGGGCATACTTGGGTACCAGAATTATTTTATATTTCAGGTTGTCTCTTGATGTTTATTTTGTTCCTAATTAAAAATGCTTGACTTTTCCCCACCTATCTACATCCTTCATGCTCTGGTACAGACTGCCTCGAATAATGTAAATATTGATAGTCATCTCACTAATGACTGTTCATTCTATTTCACTAAAAGAAATGCGTTTGCATGACTTAGAGCTATTAAGCATCCTTTAGTTCTCTAAGGGAAGGAAACAACCGTTTCCTGTAAGTTTCAAAAAATTATAATAAAGAGAAGCCATGTGTTAAATCTATCTCTTGGATATTGTTTGCATTTCAATTAATTTCACATGTCTGTCAGAAACTAATTCAAAGAAAAAGCTATGATAGGTGTCTCTTTTGGATTTGAATTAATACTTAAAATACATATACATACACAAACCACACACACACACAAACACACATAATGTATGGTGTATACTATTCAAAAGTGTCATCTTTACAAAGCATATGACTGCATTTTTGCTTCCGAAAATGAAGCAAAAACTTAGAGGTAAGTGTCCATTTCCTGTTTAAAAGAAGTAAGTTGTTCCTGGTTACTATAGTAACTGCCAACAGACTAGCATTTTTCTGTCATTATTATAATATGAAGAGAAAATAATCTATTTTAAATTATAAAGCATGGAGAGGCCTATTCATCTAAAATGGGTCCTAAACTTACTGAAAAGCAGGAATAAGAGACGTTTGCTACACTTAGGATTGGAACTCCAATTTCTTTGACCGAAATATGGTTTCTGAAGGGCTAAGCAAAGGTAGATTGTTTATCCTGAGGCAGGAAGTACAATGACAAGAAAGAAAAATGACACGGTATTTCCTGCCTAGAAAATAAGTAAAAAATTTAAACCTGCTTTCACAAAGTGATATATAACTAAAAACCTGTTATTGTTTTTAGTATTCTAGAAATGTAGTCTGTCTCATTGTACCTGTGCAGTGTCTGCCCTCTATTGCCATTTACTACCATCATCTACAAGGAATAATTTATTTTACTCATAAAAGACTTTCTCTCCCTTTCAATCAACTCTCCCTATATTCACTCTCCACAACCCATTTAAACCCTTACTTCTGCACAGAAAGTTTGAAAATAAATAACCCAAAATATTAATGATGAGGGATGCTATATGAATTTTACTTTATATTTTAATGTAAATTAAAATTCTCTACAATGAATGTGTACTTCTTTTGTAATCTGAAAACTTTTAAACATGAAAAATGAGATAATGAGGAAGATACTTTTTGAATCACTGATGGGTCCAAAAGACTCTCTAAGAGAAATAAAATAGTCTCCACATAACCCAAACATAACCAAAACCATATATATCAAAATGTATATGCTATAGCTGAAAAGGTTCTTAGATTTATCACTGTAATATCCAGAGAGATGATGTGGGGTGGGAGGTGGGAGGGGGATTCAGGATTGGGAGCTAATATACACCCATGGTGGATTCATGTCAATGTATGGCAAAACCAATATGGTATTGTAAAGTAAAATAAAGTAAAAATAAAATTAAAAAAATAAAAAATAAAAAAAAAATAAAATGTGGAAATTAATGAGTTAGCAATCCATTTTTAAAGGATGAGTTACTGATAAAAGAAATCCCTATTTAGAAGAATCTCCTTCTGTAATATTTCCCTCCTAGTATTTTCTTGTACAATGATGAAATGCTATGCAAGAAGCTTTTCCCACACTGCTTTCTCTCCAGAGTTGTTCTCCCATCTATCCTGGGAATAAGGGACAGCTGAAGGCTTTCCTACATCATCCACATTTATAGGGTCTCTCCATAGTGGAAGATCTCATACATTGCCAAAGATTAGAAAAAGATTTACAGACAGTCTGGTAAGGTTGCAGAATGTGCCATCCCAAAATATGTCACTCTGGTATGAGGATTATTTTGAGCTAAAGGCAATTGAAAAGAAGCAGATATAAGACAATCTCTCTGTCCTCCCCTCCCCTGTTTACTTAAAAGCAGAATGTAGATTTTCAAAGGTTTGACCCCTGTCCTCTCTACCAGGAAGGACAGAAGTTTATCACTGGACACTTTAGACCTTTATCAGCCCAGAGGTGGCATCAGAGGAATCCACATAACAGCCTTGACTAACTAGCCCTTATCTTCCACCAGTTTCCCTGCACATTTATCTTCTCATAATTTACCACCCCAAGAAACTCAAAGTCCTCCTTTCAGTCACTCCTTTAAAAGCTCAGTGTTACTTTAAGAGGCTACATTAGCTCACGTTCTAACCACCCTTTTGAGTTACTCGTCTCTGACTGCTCCCAAGCTTAAGCACAACTCACATGCTAATACATTTCTGCTTGTTTTTGTTTTGTTAATTTATCTTTGTTAGTCCAGTGTATAGTACCCATGCCAGGGAACCCAAAATGGTAACAGGAAAAAAGTTTTTCTCCTACAGTCTTGAATTCCTTATATTCATATGGTTTATCTGTAGTATAACTTCTCACATATACAGTAAGATGTAAACCATTAGTGAAGGCTTCCCCCTACTTCATATCTCTATACATTGTCTCTGATGTGAGTCCTCATGTGTCTTAGAGTATATAAGACAGAGAGTGGGAGGGAGGTTCAAGAGGGAGGGGATATATGTATAATTATAGCTGATTCAAGTTGTTGTATGGAAGAAACCAACACAACATTGTAGAGCAATTATACTCCAATTAAAAATAAATTTTTAAAAGTATTAAAAAATGTATAGAACAATGCCTTTGTTTCTTACAGTTGGATGAGTTTTCTCCAATGTATATTCTCATGTGTGAATTTTGAAAACCCATTGTTTTCCCTCAATTTTTCCATCCATGGGGCTTCTTCCCATTCTTAAATGTTGATTGAGGAACAATGTATTAGTTCTCTATTGCTATATTAAAAACGTAACCACAAACTTCGCATCTTAGAACCACACACTTTATTTTTTCACAGTTTCTGTGAATGGAGAATCTGGGTGTGATTTACTGGGTCCTCTGCTCAGGGTCTCACAGCTGCAAGGAATCAGCCAGGTATCAGGTATCAGGCAGGCTGGGATCTTATCTGCAGGCTCAGCTGAGGGAGGATCTCCTAACAAACTCACGTGGCTGTTGTCAAGATTCGGTTCCTTGCAGGGTGTTTGACTAAAGATCTCTGTTCTTGCTGACTATTGACTAGAGGCAGCCCTTAGTTTCTGGACAACTTGCCCTCTTCAACATGTAAGCTTATTTCATGAAAGTTAGCAAAGGAGAGAGTCTGCCAGCAAGATCGAAGTCACCTTGTGTAGCCAGATGCTATAGTCTGAATGTTCATGGTCCCCCCAAATTTGTATGTTGAAATCCTAATCCCCACAGGTGATGGTATTAGGAGATGGGGTCTGGAAGGCTTAAGTCAGGAAGGTGGAAGCCTCATAAATGAGATTAGTGCCTTATAAGAAGAAAGACTCCAGTGAGATCTCTAGCCCTCTGTCTTCCCCTTTCCACCATGTGAGGATAATAAGAAGTCTGTGACCCAGAAGAGAGCCCTCAACCCATCCATGCTGGCTCCCTGATCTTGGACTTTCAGCCTTCAGAACAATGAAAAATGAATTTTTTATGTTTAAAAGCTACCTAGTCTATAGTATTTTGTTATAGTTGCCAAAATAGACTAAAACACAGGACACAAAGATGATATTCCATTATCTTTGCTCTGTTCTATTGATAAATCTTTAGATCAGCCCAAATTCAAGAGAGGGTGACTCATTGATAAAGGGTCCACCTGCCACACAGGAGACCCGGTTTTAATCCCTGAGTTGGGAAGGTCTCCTGGAGAAGGAAATGGCAAATGACTCTTATATCCCTTCTGGGATAATCCCATGGACAGAGGAGCCAGTGGGCTATAATCCATGGAGCCACAAAAGAGTCATACAAAACTTTGTGACTAAACAACAAATTCAAGAGAGGGAATTACCCAAAGATGTGAATACCAGGAAGCGGGGGTCCTTGGGGGACATCATAGAGTCTGCCTGCCGCATATGAAGAGTGACTAACAACTTTCCCACATTCTTTATTTTCATATATATTGAAATTTTCCATTGTGACCTCTGACATGTACCCCAAAAGGATGAGGGACAATAGAAGACTTTTCCACATTTAACATACTTCTTTTTTATGAATACTCAGAGAAGTCCTTAAATATGAGAGACAATGGCAGGTCTGTCCATACTTCTTAAACTGATAGCTTTTGTACCCAGGTGAGATCTGACATGATTCTCAAGAGAAAAATGATCCATAAAGGCATTTCCATACTTACTGAATTTATAGGATTTTACTCCAACAGAGGTACACTTTAACACAGTAAGATTTGGAAAGTGGCTAAAGTTTTCTCCACATAGATTACATTCATTATATTCACAGAGGCTCTCCACCTTATGACTTCTTGAATATCTTCCTTATACTTGTGCTGAGAATTCAACACAAGGACATAATATTCTCAGTTTTCTCTTAAAATGGAGAATCACTAATCATTCTTTGTGATTCTTTCTATTTTCTGTTTATTGGACTTTTTTCTCCATGAATATTCTGCCAAACAACTGACTCATGGCTTTAAGTTGAATCACACAATCTACTGAGGCCAGACTCAAAGTATTTTCCTCCAGCCTCACATCTCTGTAGTGATTCCTTTGAGCAGGAGCCAGTAAAGCCTATTCCCTCTGGGTAAATTTCACAGCTATATCCTCAAAGACCACTAAGTCCTCTTCCTGGCCCAAGCTTCTGGAGGTTTCTGTGAGCATCAGTCATAGAGTCCAAGAGGGAAGAGGAAAGAAGGTGAAATGGGGGCCACGTGGGGCAATTGGAAGCCAGATGGAAAAGGTTTGGCAACAGAGCACTGAATTTCTTAGTTTGCAATCATATGGTTATACTCAATTCTAAAACTTTCAGTAGCAACTTAGATGATTTGCTTTTCTCTTTTTTTCCACTTTATTCCTCTTTCTACCTACACCTTTTATATATACTCCCTAGTGCCATTCTTTGCAGCTACATAAAGTTGTTACACTTAAAAGAATTCTGGTAAGACTTCCCATCCTTTATAGCAGGAATCATTGGCCAAATATGTGATCTGTTGTCCAAATAGGTGTCCATTTGACAGTGGCCAAACCGTATTTGCGGAGAGAACTCTGGCCCACAATCCCCGCAGCCATCAGTTGTACAGCTAAATATTAACCTGGGCAGCAGCTGGCCGGAAAGAGTAAGGACTAGTCAGTGGCTACTACCCGCTCCCTGGGCTTCCCGGGTGGCTCAGTGGTAAAGAATCCCCATCTGCCAAACAGGAGATTTGGATCCGGCTCCTGGGTCAGGAAAATCCCCTGGAGAAGGAAATGGCAACCCATTCCAGGATTCTTGCCCAGGAAACCCCTTGGACAGAGGAGCCTGGCAGGCTACAGTTCACAGGGTCACCAAGAGTCAGACACGACTTAGCAACTAAACAAAAACAAGTAGTTCCCTATTTCTTGTCCACCCCCTTTTACCCCCACCATTCCAATTTAGAATCAACCAGAGAAAGCCAAATATGCTTCTAAACCAATCACATACGTGTCCCGCTTCCAGGTAGCCCACCTTCAGCTTCTCCATGTCAAAGACCTCCAACCAGAATGTACTCGATGCCTTCCACTTTTTTCACTTTAAAGCTTTCCCACTTCCCTGCCTATTTTTTGAATCCCTAATAAAACACAGGTGATGGTGACTGACTCCCTTGCTATAATATAGAGAAAGAAAGAGAGTGTTAAGTTGTGTCCAACTCTTCGTGACCCCATGGACTGTAGCCTGCCAGGCTCCTCTGTCCACGGGATTCTCCAGGCAAGAATACTGGAGCGGTTTGCCATTTCCTTCTCTAGGGGAACTTCCGGACCCAGGAACTGAACCCAGGTCTCCTGCATTGCAGGCATATTATAGAGATCTCTGACTAAATAGCCTCTGTTTATTTCCACAATTCTATTGTACATGTCTTTATTTTCATTATTTCAAACACTGGTTCAAAATACTTCAACCTCGGGTATCCCTCACCAATGAAGGAGACAATGAAATTCAGATTTAGGAAAATTACGTTTGTTCTATAAAGTAATAGGACTCCATCATTTCATTATATTCACATGAAAAAAAAACTCTTACTAGAAAAAGGAAGGAAAAGCTTTTCCTTACCTTACTTTCCTTCTGTAAGATCTTTACTGAAATGTATTTCACATACCATACAACTCACACATTCAGGGTGTACAATTCAATGTTTTTATTATATTCGCAGAGCTGCACAGCTACTGCCGCATGCATTGTTTTTCCTCCTGAGTTTCAGGATTTACAAGGTTCCATCAGTTCCAGACTGAAGAAAATAGCAAAAGCTAACCTTAATGGAGGACTGTGCTAAGTACTTCACACACATTAGCCTGTGGAATTCTAGAGTCAACCCTGTGAAATAGGGACTGTTATTATCATATACATTCTATGGGTGAGAACAGCAAGGCATGAAGAGGTTCAGTAACTTGCCTGGAGTCACAGAGCTGATAAGTATGGAATAGGGACTGGCAGTGAGACAGTCACGCTGCAGAACTTGGCCTTAACACCATGCTACAGGTCAACTGAATTGCAACACATTAAAAAAAATTAGTCAAAGAATTTGTTGTGTCTGTGAGGAAGCGTTTTCTTTTCAATTTTCTTATTTTTTCATATTCTTACTTCTAGACATCACCCCACCAATTCTCCTTAGCAGTTGATCTCAGTGGAGTTTGGGTATTGATAAATGATGTAAATTTCTCCACATCTTCATGTTTTAAATTAGATTTATTCTATCATTTGATTGCTCATTTCATCCTTTTTCTCTTCTTACTCTCTCCTATTAATTTAAAAACAAAATCATTTCAATGAATAGGATTCCTACATNCACCCCACCAATTCTCCTTAGCAGTTGATCTCAGTGGAGTTTGGGTATTGATAAATGATGTAAATTTCTCCACATCTTCATGTTTTAAATTAGATTTATTCTATCATTTGATTGCTCATTTCATCCTTTTTCTCTTCTTACTCTCTCCTATTAATTTAAAAACAAAATCATTTCAATGAATAGTATTGAATCATTTCAATACTATTTTCATAGTTATTTCCACTGAGATGACCATTGAACCATTTTTGTTTTAGAGTGTTTTCAGTTATCCTGACAATAACTAAAAGGCCTTGACTGCATCTGTAAATAACCAAGATAGTAATACAAACAGAAATACTAATCACTTGTATGTTTATGATTCTCTTAACATTTTCCAAACAGTTTTACTTCTGACCTCAAAAGTGCTCATCATTCATCTAGATATTTCTAAATGGTTCCCATTTTAATATTGTTTGCAGTGAATGCTTCTCCTTAGATGTTACACTCTTAGAAAAAGATTTTGGGGATGGAGGGGCATGAGACACAGAGAGAGGCTTTTGTCATAAAAACCTTATCACTGAAATCAATTCCTCCAACCAGGGCATCACTTCAATAAGCAAAAATTTTGATGGATAAAAATTAAGATTTTTTGCTTTGTGCTGAGCTTGAAGAAAGGAGGGCCTTGAGAGTGGCCTGCAAGCCGTGTTCAATGGAGCCCAGCTGAGCTCTGACTGGCATCTGTGCCTTGTTTGTTAAGACGGAGGACAGATGCCCTGCTTACTAACTTCACAGGAGGGGTTATTGGTTGGAAACTGGGTTGGCTGTTTCTCAGTGACTGAATGTGCTTTAGAAGCCTCCCCTTTTATGACTTGGACTAGTTTAGCTGCCAAACTAGCTGCTGAAATTGGCCTAGAGCACTGTGAAATTTGTTCAAACAGCAGCTAATATGCTCACAGGTCCCCTGCCTGCTCTGGACAAATCGAAGAGGAACAGCCATGTCCTCTGTGCAGTGGTGACTTGTAGTGTCCTCTCCCTGGTCCCCCTCCATCAATGTGCAGGAGAGAAAACCATGTCAGCCCCCTCACGTGTGCCAGCTGCACTAATCTTGCTGACAGAGAGTTTTGGTTGTAGGCAGGGCTAGGCAGGCAGTTAATTATACCCAGAGTTAATTGAGTGGTCATATTAACAGTCTAGTCTCCTGAGGTCTAAAAGAGGATTTGAGACATTTCGGTGTGTCAGACCCTCAAGATGAAGTCGAATGAGACATCATGTTCTTTTTGACCTTCCCTTTCAATTTGGGATGATGATTTCATTAATCAGGATTCCTTCCCCGCTGTCATTCGCTTCTAATTGACAGACGCTAATTAAAATAGCAAACGGGATCCTCACGGGCAGTTTCTTCTGTGTTTCTTCGGTGACCATTCTGTTCTTGACTGATTTAGCATGGCTCTTTCCCCTCAATTAACAGACAAGTTAAACTTTATATTCCCTTAAATTTTTATTACTCATAATTAGGAAGTGAAAAAAATCATTATGCATTTTACAACTTTAAAATGTAAAAGTAAATTGGGTACTCAAATAATGTGGGACTAATTGCCTAATTGGAGGTGAGTCAGAGTCAGGTGGCATGCCAGCAGTTTCTGCACCCTGAATCTGCTGAGCCCTTCACTCCAGCAGCCCAGACCAAACCAACTTTCACAACAGGGAGATGTTTCAAGGGACTTAATTTTAAAATATACCCAATAGTAAAATTGCTTCTAAACATAAAACCACTTTACAACAACAAAAATGCTGGCTTTTCTCTTTCTGACTTATGACATGCTGTATGACAGACTCTAGGTCTATCCACATCTCTACCAATGACCCAGTTTCATTTGTTTATGGTTGAGTAATAGTCCATTGTACATATGTACCACATCTTCTTCATCCATTCATCTACCATTGGACATTTAGGTTGCTTCCATTAACTACTGTTAATAGTGCTGCAATGAACATTGGGATCCATGTGTCCTTTTGAATCATGATTGACTTAGATGTTTGGGATAGGGGATAGGAGAGAGGTCCAAGAGTGAGGAGATACATGTATCCATATAGCTGATTCAATTTATTGTATATGAGAGACTAACACAGCATTTTAAAACAATTATACTCCAAAAGAAAATATTGGCTTTAATTTTAAAGTCTGCTGTATTATTTCCATGTCTGCATTAGATAAACATGGATGTACTCATGATGATCTAAGTTCCCTGGAGAAAAGCTGTGTCTTATTCAGCTTTGTAATCCTGTGTAGTCTGAGCTCAGCACACAGCACCCAGCACATACTCAATGATTCAAATTCCAATGAATCACCCCACTCTATCACTTCAGTTCAGTTGTTCAGTTGTGTCCAACTCTTTGTGACCCCATGGACTGCAGCATGCCAGGGCTTCCCTGTCCATGAACCAACTCCGAGAGCTTGCTCAAACTCATGTCCATCGAGTTGGTGATGCCATCTAGCCATCTCATCCTCTGTCATCCTCTTCTCCTCCTGCCTTCAATCTTGCCCAGCATCAGAGTCTTCCAATGAGTCAGTTCTTCTCATCAGATGGCCCAAGTATTGGAGCTTCAGCTTCAGCATCAGTCCTTCCAATGAATATTCAGGACTGATTTGCTTTAGGATTGACTGGTTTGATCTCCTTGAAATCCAACGGACTCTCAAGAGTCTTTTCCAACACCACAGTTCAAAAGCATCAATTCTTCAGTGCTCAGTTTTCTTCATGGTCCAACTCTCACATCCATACATGACTACTGGGAAAACCATAGCTTTGATTATATAGACCTTTGTTGGCAAAGTAATGTCTTTGCTTTTTAATATGCTGTCTAGGTTGGTCATAGCTTTTCTTCCAAGGAGTAAACGTCTTTTAATTTCATGACTGCAATCACCATCTGCAGTAATTTTGAAGCCCCCAAACAATAAAGTCTGTCACTGTTTCCATTGTTTCCCCACCTATTTGCTATGAATTGATGGGACCAGATGCCGTGATCTTAGTTTTTTGAATGTTGAGTTTTAAGCCAATTTTTTTCACATGATTGTACTCTGCATATAAGTTAAACAAGCAGTGACAATATACAGCCTTGACATACTTCTTTCCCAGTTTAGAACCAGTCCGTTGTTCCACGTCCAGTTCTAACTGCTGCTTCTTGACCCGCATACAGATTTCTCAGGAGGCAGGTCAGGTGGTCTGGTATTTCCATCTCTTGAAGAATTTTCCACAGTTTGTTGTAATCCACAGAGTCAAATGCTTGGCTTAGTCAATGAAGCAGAAGTAAATGTTTTTCTGGAACTCTCTTGCTTTTTTGATGATCCAACGGATGTTGGCAATTTATCTCTGGTTCCTCTGCCTTTTCTAAATCCAGCCTGAACATCTGGAAGTTCTTGGTTCATACACTGTTGTAGCCTAGCTTGGAGAATTTTGAGCACTACTTTGCCAATATGTGAGATGAGTGCAATTATGTGGTAGTTTAAACATTCTTTGGCATTGCCTTTCTTTGAGATTGGAATGAAAACTGACCTTTTCCAGTCCTGTGGTCACTGCTGAGTTTTCCAAATTTGCTGGCATACTGAATGCAGAACTTTCACAGAATCATCTTTTAGGATTTGAAATAGTTCAACTAGAATTCCATCACCTCCACTAGTTTTGTTTGTGGTGATGCTTCCTTAGGCCCACTTGACTTTGCATTCCAGGGTGTCTGGTTCTAGGTGAGTGATCACACCATTGTGGTTATCTGAGTTATTAAGATCTTTTTTTGTATAGTTCTTCTGTGTTTTCTTGCCACCTCTTCTTAATATCTTCTGCTTCTGTTAGGTCCATACTGTTTCTGTCCTTTATTGAGCCCATCTTTTCATGAAATGTTCCCTTGGTATCTCTTTCTTGAAGAGATTTCTAGTCTATTGTTTTCCTCTATTTCTTTGCATTGATCACTTAGAAAGGTTTTCTTATCTCTCTTTTCTATTCTTTACTCTATCATTTACCCTTAACTTAATGTTTAGTGCTCTTACATTTGCTTTTAACATTCAGCTACACTTCCCATCAGTAACTTGAGCACCAAGGATCAAGGTGGAGATGCTTATAATGGCTTTCCTTAAAAGTGTTGCCTTAGTCTAGTCCCATAAGAAGAAAGCAAAAGTATTAAGTGCTGATTACACCTTACCACAAAAACAAAAGGAAATTAGCCATAAATGAAAGGATTTACATTAAAATGAAATATGCTCAGTAATTGCCTTTAATGGCATTGATTTTTTAAAAGAATTTTATTAAAATGGGATTTTCATTTCTTAGCCAATCCATAGACTTTTTTTCCCTTCTGATGGAAAATATCAGATTTCAACTGGTTACATTTTGACTCTTAACTATAACAATGTTCTTTGCCTCAGAAATGAGATTAAAAAATTACCTTTGTGGAATTACATATTTAGGAAGGAAAGGGAAGCAGGATGCTGGGGAGGAAAGTAGAATTTCTCATTCTTCATTCTTCCACAGGAAAGGCCTTGTCATTAAATATCAACGATTTCCATATTACATTAGGAAAGATTGCAGTTGCCTGCAACCGCCGTGCAGCTAAGGTTTTTCTCAACCTTCTGAGAGACCTCAAATTTACCAAGAACTAACAGGTATTTACACCCGTGGGTAACACAAATGCATTCATGGGAATCACACCATTGTATAAATGTCTCAGGAGGCAAGAGTGAGTTATCCTGAAAATNAGGCCTGGCGTGCTGTGATTCATGGGGTCGCAAAGAGTCGGACACGACTGAGCGACTGAACTGAACTGAACTGAACAGGTATTTACACCCGTGGGTAACACAAATGCATTCATGGGAATCACACCATTGTATAAATGTCTCAGGAGGCAAGAGTGAGTTATCCTGAAAATTGGCCCTGGCTCCAAACTAGCTGCAGGAAATCATTCTCTCCTCACCTAATTCATAGGTGTGTCAGAAGGGCACAGGCCCTGAGATCCTTCAGGACCAGGGGAAGTTTCCATGAGCATTTATACAACAGCTGGAAAAGGGAGCGGCAAATATGTGTGAATACATTGCAGAAGTGTTCTCTTCTGTGATGGCATTCCTAGAATAAAATAAAGGAGGTTGCCATTGTGGGATAGGGCTTCCCCGGTGGTTCAGCAGTAAAGAAACTGCCTGCAATGCAAGAGCCACTGGAGACATGGGTTCAATCCCTGGGTGAGGAAGATCCCCTGGGGGTAGGGTATGGCAACCCACTCAAGTATTCTTGCCTGGAGAATCCCATGAACAGAGAAGCCTGGTGGACTATAGTCCATAAGGTTGCAAAGAGTCAGACACAACTGGAGAGATTTAGCACACACACACTCATTGTGGGATGATCCACAACCCCTACCAGTTTGCCTGGAACTGAGGTATTTTCCCAAAAGTGGAATGTAGAATGCCAAACCTGGCAGCCTTGTGCAAGCCAGGATGATTGCTCACCCTGCATTTGCTGATAAAAACTGTCTATTTATGATTACATGTATTTTGGAGTCCACTGACTTAGGGCTTTTTAGACACAAAGCAACTCTATGGTGCAGAAAGTGAGAGCATTCTTAGATACCACTTTTGAGAACTGGAGTTAGGAGTGGAAACCTCATCTGCTGGGATAAAAAAAGAATATTGTCAGTATTTCCAGGACAAGAAAGAGTAAGCACTAGTTTTTGTTCTTTTTCCTTTTTTTTTTCAGTGTGTTAGTCACTCAGTCATGTCCGACTCTTTGCGATCCCATGGTCTGTAGCCCACCAGGCTCCTCTGTCCATGGAATTCTCTAGGCAAGAATACCAGAGTGGGTTCCCACTTCCTTCTCCAGGGGATCTTCCCAACCCAGGGACTGAACCCGGGTTTCCTGCATTCCAGGCAGATTCTTTACCTTCTGAGCCACCAGGGAAACCAAAGGGCTATTTAAATACAATCAGCACATGAAGGAGCCTAGTGGGCCGCCGTCTATGGGGAGCCTAGTGGGCTGTATCTATGGGATCGCACAGAGTCGGACACGACTGAAGTGACTTAGCAGCAGCAGCAGCAGCAGCACATGAACTATCCCAGTGTTCCAGCCATGCCATCTCCTTATCCCAAGGAAAAAAGAAGGTTCCCTTACCCCATTCTTCATCTATTTGTGTTAGGTTACATTTGTTTCCTGTAAGCTTGGTCTTAATGTCTATTCAAACTAAAGTTCATATGCAAATGTTGATGGAGGTACATCAGGTGACTTAAACCTTACCTAGTGGAAGTGGCTTTAGGACTCGCCCTACATGAACTTCCCAGCACACAGTTACCTGACACTATCCAGAGGAACAGCTTGGCAAGCAGATGGATTCAAAAGCTCTTGGTTTAAGATTCCATCCCCTTTGTTATTCTACATTAGGCAATGACCTAGCCCACTGTCACCTTGATGTGCTTCAGCTGTGGAGCCAGGGTCATTTCTAAAGGCAACATTTTCAGCCTCACTATATAATGTTTCCGGGTTCTCGTGTATAAAATGAGGATAATGATAGTAACTGTCCCGGGGTATACGGAGAGACTGCAGTAAGAGAATGCATGCAGAGGGCTTAGCATAGAGCCAGGTCCATGGTATTATCAATCTTATTACAGAGCATAAGGGACTGTTGCTCTCAGCTCCAGGAAGCATTTGAAAAATACTAAGATCAGGGGCTGGAGCGAGGGAGAGATGAATAGGTAGAACACAGAGGATTTTTAGGACAATGAAAATTCTGATACTATAAAAGTGAATATATACATTTGTCCAAACTTGCAGAATATATAACACCAAGCATGTACCCTGGACTGGGTGATTTAATTTTTAGCTACATAATTTTCAGAATTAGTATTTTTAATGGTGCGCATATATTTTGGTTCTTAAATTTTTTGTTTCTTAAACTAACAAGATCCTGATCAAACAATTTACTCCTCATTTTCTGTGGGTTGCAACCCATGCATTCAAAAAGCAAAACTTTGATTCTAATTTTTACATCATAGCTCTGCAGATAAAACATTCAATCACTTAAGCACTGCATAAGAACATTAGAAAATTTTTATTTTCTAATGTTCCTCTTACATAATTGTTGATATGGAGATGTCTATAATGTATATATAATATTTAAATCATGAATAATATTGATAATGCCATTTATCATGTTGTAAAAATAGTTCCCCAAAACGTTGTCACCTTACATATTTACACCTCTCATACAGAAAGTGACAATATGCAGTTCTTTTTTTGGTTGGATGTCACATCCAAAGACTCATGGCAGTATGTTACATGACAGGTTAAAGCAAAATCCAACAAATAAAAAAACCAGTGAACTTAATTTGAAACTAAATTATATATTTGGATATTTATATATTTTCTAGGAATTTGATATTTGGAGAGAAGAAAATACAGTCAGCCCTTCATATCTGCATATCCATTGATCCAGTCGAAGGATGGAAAATATTTGAAAAAAAGATCCATGAAATTCCAAAAGACAAAACTTGAATTTGCCACTCATTTTCAACTATTTACATATTTATTTATGTTATATTTGGGCTTCCCTGGTGGCTCAGACAGTAAATAATCTGCCTGCAATGCAGGAGACACGGGTTCGATCTGTAGGTTGGGAAGATCCTCTGGAGAAGGAAATGGCCACCTGCTCCAATACTCTTGCCTTTAGAATTCCATGGACGGGGAGCCTGGCTGGCTACAGTCCCTGGGGTCGCAAAGAGTCAGACACAACTGAGCAACTAACACTGCTAAGAATGTACCCTACTGTAAAGTATGGACTTTGAGTGATTATGCTGTGTCATTTAGGTTCATCGATTGCAACAAATGTACCATTCTGATGGGGGATGTTGATAATGGGGGAGGCTATGCATGTTGGGGGAGTCTATGGGAAATCTTTGCAATGTCCTCTCAGTTTTGCTGTGAACTTTAAACTGCTCTTAAAAGCGTAATAAAAAAGTAAAATGGAAAAAAAAACTACTAAGAGCTAGGTCTTCGCCCAGACCAGCTAAACTACAGTCATTGGAGAGTAGAGAGCCCAGGCTGTGATATGTTTTTAAAGCTCCATGGGTTGATTCTTAAGGGTAGTCAAGGCTGAGAACTACTGATTTTCAGACTCTGCTGGTTGTAGCTTACATGTTGTTGTTGTTGTTCATTGCTAAGTAATGTCCAACTCTTTGCGACCCCATGGGTTGCAGCACGCCAGGCTCGCCTATTCTCCACCATCTCCAGGAGTCTGCTTAAATTCGTGTCTATTGAACCATTGATCCTATCTAACCATCTCATCCTCTGCCACCCACTTCTGCTCCTGCCCTTAATCTTTCCCAGCATCAGGGTCTTTTCCAGTGAGTCAGTTCTTTGCATCAGGTGACCAAAGTATTGGCATTTCAGCTTCAGCATCAGTCTTGCCAATGAATATTCAGGGTTGATTTCCTTTGGATTGATTGCTTTGATCTCCTTGCAGTCCAAAGGTGATTTATGACCTAGTAGAAATCGGCTGCTTTGTGATGACCAGCCACTGAGCCGCAGGTGATTCTGCTAAGTCTGTCAGGCTATATAAATGCAGGCAGCGTTTCCTGACAGCGCTTTTCCACCTGACTGCCATCTTAGGTGGGGAGCTTCTCAGTGGGAGTGTCACGGAGTAGGGTAGCAAGGCTCCGTGAGGGTTGAGAGAATGTGGTAGCAAATAGGAGGGAATGCTTAGCTCTTCTCAAGTGTTTTCTCAGGGTCCCCTGTTCCTTTAGGAAACAAAGTATCAGGAAGCTGAGCATTTGGAGTTCTGAGTTAATGCTCACACTGGCCTGGGGCAAAGAGGAGATGCCAACCTACCTGTAAGATCAGACCAAAATTGTAAATAAGCAGTTGAAAAATTGGACACAAATTCAGCATATCCAGGGACTTCCCTGGTAGTCCAGTGCTTGAGAATCTGCCTTGCAATGCAGGGGATGTGGGTTTGATCTCTGATCTGAGAAATAAGATCCTGCATGCAGGAGGCTAGCAGGGGCAGCTAAGCCTGTGCTCCACAGCTACTGAACCTGTGTGCTGCAACGGCGATCCGGATGATGCAACTAAGACTCAATGCAGCCAAATAAATAAAAATATTTTTAAAATCTTAGCATATCCAGCTGTGGAAGATGCTAGCACAGATTTCTCCTTTCTTGCCTCTAAAGCAGGGGGTGGTTCTAAGTTCTCTTATAAACTTAGAGGGCAATCTCAAGAATGATCACATAGCTTTGGGGGGCTGGCTTAGCCTATTTAGATTGATGAAGGTATTTGGCTTTGCATTAAGCTGTTATCTGCATGTGAAAGCAGTGGTATTTATTTAAGTCACTCTCTGAGCTTCTGTTTCCCCAACTTTAAAATAGCAGCAGTAATACCTACCCCTTACTTTCCTCAAAGGGAATTTGTGATGATAAACAGAAATAATGTTCCACATAAAACTCAGTTTGAGCTCCTAGAAAGAAATGAACACAACTTAAATCAAGGTAATATTATTTTCATGAAAGAAGGTGCTGAAACAAGTTAATATTTTGATTCTTATCAAAGTACCATCTTTCTGGACAAAGCTCAAAGTTTCCCAGGAGAGATTTATCTTCAGTATTAGCCAGTAAATCCCAACATTCCATTCCTTCTAATGAGCCACACATTGAAACTTGCTGCCAAAACACACAAAGCACCCAACAACAGTAAGGCAGCCAAAAAAAGTTCATGTTAACCTTAAAATGAGTTCCAATCTATATCCTGACAGGTTTAATGTTTCCAGTCTCCTTCTCCACTTTGAAGTGAACGCCTCATTGAGGTGAGCAACCTGTGCTTTTCACACATTTGTGCTTGGCATTGTTTTTCAGGCCACTGACACTTTTCTTCAAGCCTAGTTTAACAGCCCTATGGGGTTGTTGATTATAGGAAATAATGTTGACTCTAACCTCCCACATGAATCTTAAATACTTCTTCCTTTTCCATACTGGACTGTCCCAGTATTATTATACTGCAACCATTAGGAGGAAGAACTTTTCACATCTCTTTAAAATTTGCCTTTTTTTCCCCTACTTAAGTTCACTATTTCTTTTAACTAACTCTTCTTTCCACAGACTCTTATTAGCATTTCAAGCCTGATAATACATTACAGCTCTAAGGCACATCAGATCTTTTGTACAGCCTGTCTTCCAAAATGTTCTCAAGAATTAGAACAGGAGAACAAACAATGTGCTCTAATTTGTTGAAAAATTCTGCTCTACAAAATTAAGGCCTGCAATCTTGTTGCAGGAAGGGGTAGCCCTTCCAGGGCCCGAAACTGGGCTCTTATCTAACACTCGGAAATGAATTGTCCGAGGAGACACATGTGCTGACAAAGCAAGAGATTTTATTGGGAAAGGGCACCCGGGTGGAGATCAGTAGCGTAAGGAAACCCAGGAGAACTACTCTGCCACGTGGCTCACAATGTCAGGTTTTATGGTGATGGGATTAGTTTCCGGGTGGTCTTTGGCCAACCATTCTAATTCAGAGTCTTTCCTGGTGGCGCACGCATTGCTCAGCCAAGATGGATACTAGCAAGAGGGATTCTGGGAAGTGGACGGACACGCGGTGTCTCCTTTTGACCTTTCCCAACCTCTTCCAGTTGGTGGTGGCTTATTAGTTCCATATTCCTTATCAAGATCTCCTGTCATAAAACAGCTCATGCAAATGGTTACTGTGGTGCTTGGCCAGGGTGGGCGGTTTCAATCAGTGTGCTTCCCCTACCAATCTGACTAAGAGCCGGAGGGGAGGGAGAGGCAGAACTGTGGGGGAAGAAATAAAATGTGGATATTTTTAAGCAGTTGAGAAGACAGTTTCTGTTAGGTCCATACCATTTCTGTCCTTTATTGTGGACCTAACAGAAGCAGAAGGCATTAAGAAGACGTGGCAAGAATACACAGAACTATACAAAAAGGATCTTCATGACCCAGATAATCACAATGGTGGGATCACTCACCTAGAGCCAGACATCCTAGAATTTAAGGTCAAGGGGACCTTAGGAAGCATCACTATGAACAAAGCTAGTGGAGGTGATAGAATTCCAGTTGAGCTATTTCAAATCCTAAAAGATGATGCTGTGAAAGTGCTGCACTCAATATGCCAGCAAATTGGGAAAACTCAGCAGTGGCCACAGGACTTGAAAAGATCAGCTTTCATTCCAATCCCAAAGAAATGCTCAATCCCAAAGCAATGCCAAAGAATGCTCAAACTACCACACAATTGCACTCTTCTCACACACTAGCAAAATAATGCTCAAGATTCTCCAAGCCAGGATTCAACAGTACATGTACCGAGAACATCCAGATGTTCAAGCTGGATTTAGAAAAGGCAGAGGAGCCAGAAATAAATTGCCAACATCCGTTGGATCATCGAAAAAGCAAGAGCATTCCAGAAAAGCATCTACTTCTGCTTTATTGACTATGCCAAAGCCATTGACTATGTGGATCACAACAAACTGTGGAAAATTCTTAAAGAGATGGAAATACCAGACCACTTGACCTGCCTCCTGAAAAATCTGTTTGCAGGTCAAGAAGGAAACAGTTAGAACTGGACATGCAACAATAGACTGGATTCAAATCAGGAAAAGAGTACGTCATGGCTGTACATCGTCACCCTGCTTATTTAACTTATATGCAGAGTACATCATGAGAAATGCTGGACTGGATGAAGCACAAGCTGGAATCAAGATTCCAGCCAATGCTAAAGTGGTAAAGAACTCTCCTGCCAATAAAGGAAGTATAAGAGATGCAGGTTCGATCCCTGGGTTGCAAGGATCCCCTGGAAGAGGGCATGGCAACCTACTCCAGTATTCTCACCTGGAGAATCACATGGACAGAGGAGCTTAGAGAGCAATCCATAGGATCATAAAGAGTTGGACACGATTGAAGTGATTTAGCATGCACACACACACAGTAACAAAGTACAGTAAATTGGGTGGCTTAGTCTGAGATCATAGTGTCGAGGGTTTGTTACTTCTGAAGGTTCTGAAAAAAATCTGTTCATAATCCTCTCCTACCATTTGGTGGTTTGCTGGCAATCTCTGACCATTCTTCCCCGAGAGACATATCACCTTCATCTCTGCCCTCATATTAACACAGTCTTGCCTGTGTCCATACCTATGTCCAAATATCCCTTTCTATAAGGACAAGCTGGAATCAAGATTGCCAGGAGAAATATTAATAACCTCAGATAAGCAGATGATACCATGCTTATGGCAGAAAGTGAAGAAGAACTAAAGAGTCTCTTGATGAAACTGAAAGAGGAGAGTGAAAAACCTGGCTTAAAACTAAACATTCAGAAAACTAAGATCATGGCATCCAGTCCCATCATTTCATGGCAAATAGATGGGGAAACAATGGAAACAGTGACAGGCTTTATTTTGGGGGGCTCCAAAATCATTGCAGATGGTGACTGCAGCCATGAAATTAAAAGACACTTGCTCCTTGGAAGGAAAGTTATGACCAACCTAGACAGCATATTAAAAAGCAGAGACATTACTTTGTCCACAAGGGTCCATCTAGTCAAAGCTTTGATTTTTCCAGGAGTCATGTATGAATGTGGGAGTTGGACTATAAAGAAAGCTGAACACCAAAGAATTGATGCTTTTGAACTGTGGTGTTGGAGAAGACACTTGAAAGTCCCTTGGACAGCAAGAGGTCCAACCAGTCCATCCTAAAGGAAATCAGTCCTGGGTGTTCATTAGAAGGATTGATGTTGAAGCTGAAACTCCAATACTTTGGCCACCTGATGTGAAGAACTGACTCATTTGAAAAGACGCTGATGCTGGGAAAGATTGAAGGAGGGAGGAGAAGGGGATGACACAGGATGAGATGGTTGGATGTCATCACTGACTCAATGGTCATGAGTCTGAGTAAACTCCAGGACAGGTGATGGACAGGGAGGCCTGGTGTGCTGTAGTCCATGGGATCACAGAGTCAGATACGACTGAGTGCTGATTAACTGACTGGGAAGTCAGTGAGGGAGAAGACAGGCAGAGATATTCATACAAATAGAGCCTAGACAATGACTGGTCTTCCCTGGTGGCTCAGACTGTAAAGAATCTGCAGTGCAGGAGACCCAGATTTAGATTCCTGAGTCAGGAAAATCCCCTGGAGAAACAAATGGCTGCCCACTCCAGTATTCTTGCCTGGAGAATCCCCATGGACAGAGGAGCCTGGCGGGCTATACAGTCCATAGGGTGGCAAAGAGTCAGACACAACTGAGCGACTAATACTTTCAGTTTTCTGACAATGATTATTTAGTGGACACAGTGCTGTTTTGTAGGGCTTCCCTGGTGGCTCAGTGGTAAAGAGTGTACCTGCAAGGCAGGAGACATGAGTTCAATCCCTGGTTTAGGAAGATTCCCCTGGAGGAGGAAATGGCAACCTTTTCCAGTATTCTTAATGGGAAAATCCTATGGACAGAGGATCCAGTTGGGCTACAGTCCAAGGGTGGCAAAAAGTCAGGCATGACTGAGCACATGCTGCTTTAGTGGGATGATTCAAATAATTACAGTATCATCATGCTCTTTGTGTATCCACTTGGGGGAATCTCCAATCTGCAGATTGTGATCCACTGGTGGATGTCTAAGTTGCTGTTAATCACTGGAATCCTTCTGTCCTCTTGCTGTCCTGTATGCTTTACAGTTTTAGTAGGAAGGCAGTGGAAATGACAAAATGTCCACTAGAATGTACTCTCCTCAAGGAAAGTAGAATAGAATTCAATATCCATACATATGGTAACAGTATTTCAATATTCTTCTAAGGAGCCACTTCCTTCTGTAGAGCCCATGTTGTTTGGATGGGACTAGAACTAAATCCATCAAAACTTTGCATTCCCCAGGAATGACTATATGGCCCAATGACAGCCAATGAGATACATGAGATTCTGCATCTTTCCTGGAGGTCAGTGGCAGGCATCATGCCCTATAAGGTTCTTCCTTAAAAATGGTCAACATATTGGAAAGAAGAGGTAAGAGATTAAAAAAAAAAAAAAATAGAGACAGAAGCTAGAGGGAATTCCCCAGCAGTCCAGTGATTAGGACTCCATGCTTCCACTGCAGGTGGCTGTGATTTGATCCAGGGACAGGGAACTTGAAAAAAAAAAAAATCTGGGATCTAATTGACATCATCTGAAGACAGGTCAGCCAATGTCTTATATTCACTTATATGTTTAAGTGAACCATAAACAGTCAATCTAATATAAAGAAAGTTCATTTCAGATCAGTCACTCAGTCATGTCCAACTCTTGGTGACACCATGAACCACAGCATACCAGGCTTCCCTGTCCATCACCAACTCCCGGAGTTTGCCCAAACTCATGTCCATTGAGTCAGTGAATACATATAGCCATCTCATCCTCTGTCCGTCCCCTTCTCCTCCTGCCCTCAATCTTTCCCAACATCAGGGTCTTTTCAAATGAGTCAGTTCTTCACATTGGGTGGCCAAAGTATTGGAGTTTCAGCTTCAACATCAGTCCTCCCAATGAACACCCAGGACTGATCTCCTTTAGAATGGACTGGTTGGATCTCCTTGCAGTCCAAGGGACTCTCAAGAGTCTTCTCCAATACCACAGTTTAAAAGCATCATTCTTTGGTGCACGGCTTTCTTTATAGTCCAAATCTAATATCCATACATGACTACTGGAAAAACAATAGCCTTGACTAGATGGACCTTTGTTGACAAAGTAATGTCTCTGCTTTTTAATATGCTATCTAGGTTGGTTATAACTTTCTGTCCAAAGAGTAAGAGTCTGTTAATTTCATGGCTGCAATCACCATTTGCAGTGATTTTGGAGCCCCCCAAAAATAAAGTCTGACACTGTTTCTACTGTTTTCCCATCTATTTGCATGAAGTGACAGGACTGATGCCATGACCTTAGTTTTCTGAGATCATATTGAGCTTTAAGCCAACCTTTTCACTCTTTGCTTTCACTTTCATCAAGAGGCTCTTCAGTTCTTTACTTTCTGCCATAAGGGTGGTGTCATCTGCGTATCTGAAGTTATTGATATTTCTCCTGGCAATCTTGATTCCAGCTTGTGCTTCTTCCAGCCCAGCGTTTCTCATGATGTACTCTGCATATAAGTTAAATAAGCAGGGTGACAATATACAGCCTTGACGTACTCCTTTTCCTACTTGGAACCAGTCTGTTGTTCCATGTCCAGTTCTAACTATTGCTTCCTGATCTGCATACAGGTTTCTCAAGAGGCAGGTCAGGTGGTTGATATTCCCATCTCTTTCAGAATTTTCCACAGTTTATTGTGATCCACACAAAGGCTTTGGCATAGTCAATAAAGCAGAAATAGATGATTTTCTGGAACTTTCTAGCTTTTTCAATGATCCACAAGATGTTGTCAATTTGATCTCTAGTTCCTCTGCCTTTTCTAAAACCAGCTTGAACATCTGGAAGTTCACAGTTCACGTATTGCTGAAGCCTGGCTTGGAGAATTTTGAGCATTACTTTACTAGTGTGTGAGATGACTGCAATTGTGTGGTAGTTTGAGCATTCTTTGGCATTGCCTTTCTTTGGGATTGGAATGAAACTGACATTTTCCCGTCCTGTGGCCACTGCTGAGTTTTCCAAATTTGCTGGCATATTGAGTGCAGCACTTTCACAGCATTATCTTTCAGGATTTTAAATAGCTTAACTGGAATTCCATCACCTCCACTTGCTTTGTTCTTAGTGATGCTTCCTAAGGCTCACTTGACTTCACATTCCAGGATGTCTGGCTCTAGGTGAGTGATCCCACCATTGTGATTATCTGGGTTGTGAAGATCTTTTTTGTACAGTTCTGTGTATTCTTTTTAATATCTTCTGCTTCTGTTAAGTCCATACCATTTCTATCCTTTATTGTGCCCATCTTTTCATGAAATGTTCCCTTGGTATCTCTAATTATCTTGAAGAAATCTCTAGCCTTTCCTATTCTATTGTTTTCATCTTTTTCTTTGCATTGATTGCTGAGGAAGGCTTTCTTATCTCTCCTTGCTACTCTTTGGAATGCTCTGTTTAAACGGGTATATCTTTCTTTTTCCGCTTTGCTTTTTGCTTCTCTTCGTTTCACAGCTATTTGTAAGGCTTCTTCAGATAGCCTTTATGCTCTTTTGCATTTCTTTTTGTTAGGGATGGTCTTTATCCCTGTCTCCTGTACAATGTCACAAACCTCCGTCCATGGTTCATCAGGCACTCTATCTATCAGATCTGGTCCCTTAAATCTATTTCTCACATCCACTGTATAATCATAAGGGATTTGATTTAGGTCATACCTGAATGGTCTAGTGGTTTTCCCCACTTTCTTCAATTTAAGTCTGAATTTGGCAATAAGGAGTTCATGATCTGAGCCACAGTCAGCTCCTGGTCTTGTTTTTGCTGACTGTATAGAGCTTTGCCATCTTTGGCTGCAAAGAATATAATCAGTCTGATTTCGGTGTTGGCCGTTGGCGATGTCCATGTGCAGAGTCTTCTCTTGTGTTGTTGGAAGAGGGTGTTTGCTGTGACCAGTGCGTTCTCTTGGCAAAACTCTACTGGCCTTTGTCCTGCTTCATTCTGTACTCCAAGGCCAAATTTGCCTGTTACTTCAGGTGTTTCTTGACTTCCTACCTTTGCATTCCAGTACCCTATAATGAAAAGGACATCTTTTTTGGGTGTTAGTTCTAAAAGGTCTTGTTGGTCTTCATAGAATCGTTCAGCTTCTTCAGCGTTACTGTTCAGGGCATAGACTTGGATTACTGTGATACTGAATGGTTTGCCTTGGAAATGAACAGAGATCATTCTGTCATTTCAGAGATTGCATCCAAGTACTGCATTTTGGACTCTTTTGTTGACTATAATGGCTACTTCGTTTCTTCTAAGGGATTCCTGCCCACAATAACAGATATAATGGTCATCTGAGTTAAATTCACCCATTCCGGTCCATTTAGTTAGCTGATTCCTAGAATGTCAACATTCACTCTTGCCATCTCCTGTTTGACCGCTTTCAATTTGCCTTGATTCATGGACCTAACATTTCAGGTTCCTATGTAATATTGCTCTTTACAGCATTGGACCTTGCTTCTATCATCAGCCACGTCCACAACTGGATATTGTTTTTGCTTTGGCTCCATCCCTTCATTCTTTCTGGAGTTATTTATCCACTGATCTCCAGTAGCATATTGGGCACCTACCGACCTAGGGAGTTCATCTTTCAGAGTCCTATCTTTTTGCCTTTTCATACTGTTCACGGGGTTCTCAGGGCTTCCCTGGTGGCTCAGAGGATAAAGCATCTGCCTGCAATGCAGGAGAGGGTTGGGAAGATCCCTGGGTTGGGAAGATCCCCTGGAGAAGGAAATGGCAACCCACTCCAGTATTCTTGTCTGGAGAATCCCATGGACAGAAGAGCCTGGCTGGCTACAGTCCACGGGGTCACAAAGAGTCGGACACGACTGAGCGACTTCACTTTCATTTTCACTTATGGGGTTCTCAAGGCAAGAATACTGAAGTGGTTTGCCATTTCCTTCTCCAGTTGACTACATTCTGTCAGACCTCTCCCATGACCCATCTGTCTTGAGTGGCCCCACACAGCATGGCTTAGTTTCATTGAGTTAGACAAGGCTGTGGTCCATGTGATCAGATTGGCTAGTTTTCAGTCATTGTGGTTTCAGTCTGTCTGCCCATTGATGCCCTCTCTTAGCGCCTACTACCTAACTTGGGTTTCTCTTAGCTTGGATGTGGGGTATCTCTCCACAGCTGCTCCAGCAAAGAGCAGCCGCTGCTCCTGACCTTGGACGTGGGGTATCTCCTCTCGGCCTCTCCTGCGCCTCACAGCTGCCACTCCCGTGGTTTATTTATTCCATTTCCCCAGAACCTAACTTGGCAAATATTTGGCACCAATGAATACTTATGAAACGGTGTCATTTTTTAAACATCCCTGTCAGCAACAAAACTGTTCTTTCTCATCTTCACTCAGCACTTTATTTGTAGGATATCCAATTCCCTCAGCCAGCAGGGAAGAAAAAGCAGTGCCAAGACATTGAGGGAAATGAAAACTGTATTTCCTCGTAAGACTGGGGACTCTCAGTTCCCACAGGCCTAAGACACCACCCTGAACAATAGGACAACAGTTGCTTAGTCTCTTCACTTGTCTTTGAATTTTCCTGTCCAGTCTTCACCAGCTGAAACACTCCCCTCCCTCCTCATCACACATTGGTATTTTACCACAAGATCAAAATGAATTTCCATTCATTTCAGAAGTTGTTGCTCAGCCATTGAATCCTGTTTATTGACATTTGTATTTTTGACTTGGATTCCTCTGGTAGCATATTGCCAAACAACTAAACCAAAAGAACATTTTTATAATAGAGCACTTGTAACTGGAAGTTGGGGGAATTTATGGAGAATCAGAAGTCTTAGATTTTGTTCTCAGCTTTGCCAGAGAATTCCAGCAAAATTTACAAAACCATCATTTCACTCAGTTTTTTTTTTTTTTTTTTCCCCACGTCCTTGAGAAACAGAGCTAGAAATATCTCAGTGTAGAATAGTCATGCTGATTTGGCCATGGGAGGACACTATATGAAGAAAGACTTAAATATTAGGGCCTCAGTCTGTAAAGATAATACTGGATAAACTGAACACTGATCATTAAATTCTAGGGTACCAGGAGACACATACTGATTTTGTAAGGGGCACATTTAGGTATAGCAAAGGAAAGTTCTATTTTATGTAGCAAGAGTAATGTGTTTTTTTTTTTTTTTTTTTCTTTTTCATGAATATGAGATCCATAAATGGATTAAGAGGAACTATGGTGATTTGTGGTATATTCCACAGAGAGAGAGAAGGCTGGATTTGATTAATCTGGTTCTGACTCATAAAAAATCTTATGTTTATATTCTTTATCTGACTATAAAATAAATTCAAGAGACCTAACAAGGACTTCATTGCTGAGGCTCTGAGAATACTCAACAAAAGGAAGGCATAAATGGAAATGCTACTATCCTGACATGCGAACTTTGAGAGGCACCCAGCTTACCACCGGATAAGGCACTGGCACCCCACTCCAGTACTCTTGCCTGGAAAATCCCATGGACAGAGGAGCCTGGTGGGTTGCAGTCAATGGGGTCGCTAAGAGTCAGACACCACTGAGCGACTTCACTTTCACTTTTCACTTTCATGCATCGGAGAAGTAAATGGCAACCCATTCCAGTATTCTTGCCTGGAGAATCCCAGGGATGGGGGAGCCTGGCGGGCTGCCACCTATGGGATCACACAGAGTCGGACACGACTGAAGTGACTTAGCAGCAGCAGCAGCTTACCACTGCTTACCAGTTTGAAGGTCCTGAAAACCTATCTGTGCCTCTTTTTCTTCACCTGAAAACTGGAAGGTAATAGCAACCACCTGGATTAGATTTTCATTGTTGCTGTCATGAATGACCACAAACTTAGTGACTTATTATCTTATGGTTCTCAAGGTCAGAGGTCAGAAAAAGTCTGACTTGGCTACAGAGAGTCGGCAGGGTTGCATTTCCTCTGCAGACTTGAGGGGAGAGGCCATTTCCTCACTTCTGTTCAAGAAGCTGCCTGATACCTCAGTTCATGGCCTTCTCCTATCTTCAAAACTGCAAACATGTCACTCCGACCTCTGCTTTCGTTGTTGCATCTTCTAATCTGACTCTGACCCTCCTGCCTCCCTCTTTCATTTATAGGTCTCTGGTTATTATGTTGGCTCACCTAGATAACCCAGGTTAATCTCCCCATGTAGGATCTTTAACTTAACCACAGCTATAAAGCTCCCTTTGCCACATAAATGAACATATTGTCAGGTTCCAGGATTTGGGACATGGACATCATGGAGGGGGAATGGGCAATATTTCTATTTGCCATATCACCGAGGGTTGAGAATAAAATGAGACAGTGTTCACAGTAAATTTAAAACAGTGCCTCAAAAGTAATAAGCATAAAATATTAATGCTAATTGTCATCACACCCATTAGCAGTTCATATTATTAATTCAGGCTTTCTCATATGTACAGATGATCCAACTTTTCATGCTTTGAGACAAAGGTCATTTTCCTAAATAAAATATTCTTTTCTTCCCAATATTCCAGTCTTCTTTGGCTAAGACAACCCATAAACCAAACCAGCCCAATCTCCATGCTAACCAGAGACCCCTGAGTCACCTGTCCTCTACACTAAGCCTCCTTTGACGAAGAACTCTGAGTCACACAGGAAGTTTATTCCATTCAGAACTGGCTCTGCTTGTTAGAAAGGGCTTCCTGGGTTTGAATTGATCCATCTCCTTGTGCTTTCTCCACAGATCCTAGATCTGTAGTCTGGCCAGAATCTCTTCCAATATCTCTGCCATGTTAAAGCTCCTTAGATGACTAAGGATCATATAACATCCCTGTTCCATCTTCACTTTACCGGGCTCAAGGTACACAGGGATTCCTTAGCATGACACCTTTGCATCTGAAATTAGAATTCAGAAATGCTTGTGATACTCCAGATTTTTCTGAACACTCATGAGTAATTCCCCTCCCTTCTCACTCTCCTTAACTCCAACCTCTGAAGTTATAGCCAATCCTCCTACTATGACATACTCTACTTAAGACCATTATGAAAGTATTTTACAATAATAGTGGCCATTATTAATATATGTCTGATTCTTCTTTCTTCTAGAGTTTGAGAAATTGTTTTTGCTTTGTTTTTCCAGTGTTTTATACCACCGTGATAAAGTTAAGGTAAATATAGTCCACTAACAATTTGTAATTTCAAACAATTTCAATAAATTGGCTAAAAACTGGCTCTTGTACACACTGCTGATTAAAGTATAGCTAGATGCAACCTTTGTAACATATGAAGAGTCTTTAAAATATCACATCTTTTCTCAGAAATTCCATTTCCCAGGACTTATCCAAAGATATGACAAAAGACGTATTTATGGAAAAGGATGTTTATTATAATATTGTTTATAATAGCAAACGGAGAAAAGGAAACAGCCTAAATGTCCAACCACAGGGAATTGCTTAAGTGAATTATGCCATGTCATATGAGCAAGCACTCTTTTAAAGTATGTTTAAGGATATTAAAATAGTCAGTATTAAATTAAAAAGGAAGGATGTTAAAGAGATTATACAGTCTGACCCCAGTTTGTGAAAAGTAAAACAAAAACACCATGAACAAAAGTAGGAGTAGGGAGGGATAGAAAAAAGACTTGATGGAAATATCCCAAGAGAGCAACAGTGGTTGGCCTTCTCCAGTGGCTCAGTGGTAAAGAACCCGCCTGCAATGCAGGAGCCATAAATTTGGGCTCGATCCCTGGGTCAAGCAAATCCCCTAGAGGAGGGCATGGCAACCCACTCCAGTATTCTTGCCTGGACAATCACATGGACAGAGGAGCCTGGTGGGCTACAGTCCATAGAGTCACAAGGAGTTGGACATGACTGAAGCGACTTAGCATGCATCAACAATGATTATCTCTGCCTAATTTCTATTCTCTATTTTATAACTTTAAAATCTACCAACTTTTAATATTTAATGATGACCAACTTTTCTTATTTTTATATACAGACATTATTTCTTGCAGCAGTTTTAGGCTCACAGCAAAACTGAATGGAAAGTACAGATTGTTCACATAGTCATCTCCACAATATATTCACAGCCTCCAACATCTGCACTAGAGAGGGGAAGATGGAGGAGGAGGAGATGGAGGAGATGAAAGGATATCTGGCCAGCAGAATGTGACCTTGATGGAAGACCTCACGGGCAGAGCTGTGAAAACAATCACTGCCTTGGTGTAGTGGTCACTTCTGTGGGTCTGTAGTTACCTACTTCATGGCAGTCTCGGGGTCACTACTGGTCAGTATTGCCAGGTGTCAGATGATGAGCTGGATGTAGAGCTGAGAAAAAGAAGTTGAGGCTTACTGGGCAGAGGAGCCTGGTGGGCTGCAGTCCATAGGGTCATGAAGAGTCGGGCACGACTGAGCGACTTCCCTTTCACTTTTCACTTTCATGCATTGGAGAAGGAAATGGCAACCCACTCCAGTGTTCTTGCCTGGAGCATCCCAGGGACTGTGGACCCTGGTGCGCTGCCGCACCCCGCAGCTGCCGTCTGTGGGGTCGCACAGAGTCGGACACGACTGAAGCAACTTAGCAGCAGCAGCAGCAGCAGGGCACCTTTTGCTTGATGGGCACAGTATGTGACCATGATGACCTTCCAAAAGTATTAGTTTCTGTTTCATTTCTGCTTTCCCAATATCACACAAGTTTCTCTTGACCAACTCTAGCTTAGAATGATACAGGTATGGGAACTGTGAGAAACATAGTTCTGAGCTTTAGCCTAATTGATAAAATCTGATACAACATAATTAGAGGGTGTATGTCTTTTTATTTTGGGGTGTTTGGTATGTAGATGTTTCATACAAACCACAGCTTGCCTCAGAAAAGCTTCCTGGTCACTCTATGTGGCTCAGTCCTGTCAGGAGATGGAGTCTACTCCAAGAGTCTCTCACTTTTATCCCAAGATTGACATGGGTTTGCAGAGTTTCCAGAGTTACACACACTCCTTCCCTCTTCTCCATGCCAGACACTTCTGAACACGATTCTCTTCCCTGCTGGAACACACATGCAAGCTACACCTTGATTACCTAAGTGAGGAAATCACGTTTTTTCTCTGCTTTCCAAAGATCTCCCTGAGGTTGTGTTGCCATCCTGCCTAGGACCTTTCAAAACCGTTCTATATACTTCATAGAGATGTCTATTAAAACAGGTCCTGGAATTTTCTTATCCAACTGGTTCACAATTAAAGCACAGGCTATGGAGACAGGCATTCTGAAACTTAATCCCTAGTCTTCTAATAACTAGCCATGTAATCTTAAACACATCATTTTACCTCCTGGGCTACAGAATATTCATTTATAAAATAGCTTGGACTTGACTCTCAGAGCTTTTCCATCTCTGCTGCTGCTGCTAAGTCGTTTCAGTCGTGTCCGACTCTGTGAGACCCCATAGACGGCAGCCTACCAGGCTCCCCCGTCCCTGGGATTCTCCAGGCAAGAACACTGGAGTGGGTTGCCATTTTCTTCTCCAATGCATGAAAGTGAAAAGTGAAAGTGAAGTCACTCAGTCATGCCCGACTTTTAGCGACCCCATGGACTGTAGCCTACCAGGCTCCTCCATCCATGGGATTTTCCAGGCAAGAGTACCGGAGTGGGGTGCCATTGCCTTCCATCTCTAAAACTATGTAAACCTATTAGGGAAGCTCTGTAAGGCAGTAGAATTTCCTTTCTGATAAAGGGCAGGATATGGGAGAATTCAAGGTGATTTGTGCATGGTAAAGAACGATGCATGGGTTAAACAGAAAAATAGGCAAGTATTAGTGCTCTGCTTTGCAGGCTTCTGGTTACTGTTCTGCTCTCAGAGAAGCTGGGTACTGCAGAGATCAGGAAAATAAGGATCATCTTTGCTCCTTTGTGACTGACAGTGCTGCAGGCTATGACAAGCACTCTTTCATTGCAAGACTAGATAACAATGGAAATAAGACATCCTCTATTTTTTATCAAATACAATATTTGCCATCTCTTGTTAGGGAACATGATGCAATTAAACTACCAATCTTAGCCTCACACTCACAACTTGTTCAAACAAAATGTTAGCTGATACTTTAGAATCTCTGAGGCAAAGTTGAAAAGGTTTGCCTTATTTTGTCCTGTGTCCAACTTTCAGTTTAAAAAATAAATGAGAAGGAAGAAGGTTTTCCGTGATTGCAAATTCACATGGGAGGTTTTAAATTTTTTGCAGACAAATTGCTTTAGGTACATCGACTTTCTCATTTGTGTGTGGCTAATTGGATTGCCTGATTAAAGGATATGGCTATTGTTCCAAGATGGCAATTGCCAGACTGGGGTCCTCTGGTGGCTGGAAAGGCTTCTGGTGTGTAATCATACACCTCTGATTTGATGTGATTAGTGGTTTCTAAAGCCAAAGGAAAACCATGAGCCTTCTCAAAGCAGGTGTACTGGTATGGACAGTCTTCCCACAGGCTCAAGGACTTTCCAGAGCTCTGTAGAGCCTAGATTCAGAGTCTTACAAATAACTTATTGGATCAGGAGAGCTGCCCTAGTGCAGGCATGACCCACCGTACAAACTTTAGGACCCCATTAATGAGCACCAAAGAATTGATGCTTTTGAACTGTGGTGTTGGAAAGACTCTTGAGAGTCCTATGGACTGCAAGGAGATCCAATCAGTCCATCCTAAAGGAGACCAGTCCTGGGTGTTCATTGGAAGGACTGATGCTGAGGCTGAAACTCCAATACTTTTGCCACCTCATGCGAAGAGTTGACTCACTGGAAAAGACTCTGATACTAGGAGGGATTGGGGGCAGGAGGAGAAGGGGACAACAGAGGATGAGATGGCTGGATGGCATCACCGACTTGATGCACATGAGTTTCAGTGAACTCTGGGAATTGATGATGGACAGGGAGGTGCTGCGATTTATGGGGTCACAAAGAGTTGGACACGACTGAGCAACTGAACTGAACTGAATGCTAGGATGTCAATAGGCTATCCAGCTTCCCTGGTAGCTCAGTGGTAAAGAATCTGCCTACAATGCAGGAGACATGGGTTTGATCCCTGGGTCAGGAAGATCCCCCAAAGAGAAAATAGAAACCCACTCCAGTATTCTTACCTGGGAAATTCCATGGACAGGGCAGTCGGGCCAGCTATAGTTCAAAGGGTCGCAAAAGAGTAGGATAACACTTAAAGACTAAACTACCACTACCTAACTGCTAGAGGTCCCAGTTGCTTGAGAATGCCACACAATCTTGGTACCCTTGGCTATCTTTATTAAGCCATTCTTCATTAAACTTAAAGTTGTTGAATTTATTGAACCAACAGCTCTAAAAGATGTTTCATTTACACCTCCTCTGCTGATGCTTTGATGTGAAATGCCATTTGATCTAATCCATTTTAAGCCTCCAATATACCATGACATGAAAGGGTAGCCTATCTCAAGATAAGGACTCAGTACATCTGATTTTGAACTATCCCATTTTTTAACCCTAATTTCTGGTATCCCCAAGTAAAAGTCAAGAGAATATAAGATATTACCTAAAGTAAAGCTAAAATTGCATGTTCTAAATTTTTATGTCAGGAAATGCAAAATTAATACTCTCCTTGTGATATTGCTCATTAATACTGTACTTAGACTAAGCTATGGTTTTAATGGCCTAATTCAAAAGAGTAGAAAATTTTATTTTACTTAATTTAAATCATTTAGATGTATGAGCTCTTTTATTTCCACTGGCATTTTTTCACATTAAGTGTGATAGGGAAGTAGTCCATCTCATACTCTCTCAGAGAACATAAACTCTTGATGGACTGAAATGAAGGGGAGCCTCTGAATACTTATGACATAATGAACTGAACAGATCAGGAGAGCAGGGGCACGGACATGATCCGACCCCTGACTCACAGGTAGTGGTTTTCAGTAGACTCCCCCTTCAGAAGGTGTGAAATGGGCCACAGCTTGCAAGAGCAGCAAGATTTCAGAAACCTGGAGATGGTGATGATATTCCAAACTGCTGTTAAATCTGATAAACCAAGAATTAGTGGAACCAAGCCCTGCAAGCAGTAGGTCCAGCTTCTAGTCAAAAGACAGTCATAATCTCCAAAACAGGGCAGGGTTATGGCTTAGGAAGTCTGATCCCTCCTCCCAGCCCTGCTTTTCTCAGTTTTCCCATCTATCACAGGGTCCTGGGCTGGAACACCCCTAATGTCCCTGCTGGATCTTTAATACTTCATTGGTAGTCAGAGCCTCAGTGAAGCTGACTAGGGTTTAAGACCAAACTCCAGTCCCACTGAAATTACAGAATGCGATGGGGAATGCCAGGTTCCCAAGTAGTGCTAGTGGTAAAGAACCCCGCTGCCAATGCAGGAGACATAAAAGAAGCAACTTCTAACCCTCGGTCAGGAAGATTTCCCTGGAGGAGGGCATGGCAACCCTCTCCAGTATTCTTGCCTGGAGAATGCCAAGGACAGAGGAGTCTGGAGGGCTATAGAGACGTGAGACACAAAGAGACACAACTGAAGTGTCTTAGCACCCATGCACAGTGAGGAATGCACTCCAGGGAGCACTCAGCTATTTCCTGCTTAGCCCTTCCACCCTCCACCCCCAATACACACACACACACACACACAAAACACAGTCTCTAGGAAAAGGCCAGAACTGCATAGACAGATTTTCTTCAGAGCGCCAGGCAAGGTGGAAGACATAGTGGGTCTTGAATGCCTTGTGCCTAGAGGAGAAGCACAGAGGAGGAGATGAGGGGAAGGCAGGGAGTGTGACCAGCAGAGAGCCCTTGGATGAAGAGTCAGTGGCTCCTCTCTTAACATCAGGGACTTAACAACAGTGGCTGTGATTTGGACAGGTACATTAATTTGCTAGAGCCCCAGGTGGCACCAGTGGTAAAGAACTCACTTGCCAATGCAGGAGATATAAGAGATGCAGGTTCGATCCCTGGGTTGCGAGGATCCCCTGGAAGAGGGCCTGGCAACCCATTCCAATGTTCTCACCTGGAAAATCCCATGGACAGAGGAGCCTAGATGGCTACAACTCATAGGATCACAAAGAGTTGGACACGGTTGAAGTGATTTAGCATGCACACACACACAGTAACAAAATACTGTAAATTGAGTGGCTTAGTCTGAGATCAAGGTGTCAAGAGTTAGTTCCTTCTGAAGGCTCTGAAGAAAAATCTGTTCATAATCCTCTCCTTTACCAACTGAGCTATCAGGGATGATGTGATCACTAATCTAGAGCCAGACATCTTGGAATGTGAAGTCAAGTGGGCCTTAGAAAGCATCACTACGAACAAAGCTAGTGGAGGTGATGGAATTCCAGTTGAGCTGTTTCAAATCCTGAAAGATGATGCTGTGAAAGTGCTGCACTCAATCTGCCAGCAAATTTGGAAAACTCAGCAGTGGCCACAGGACTGGAAAAGGTCAGTTTTCATTCCAATTCCAAGGAAAGGCAATGCAAAAGAATGCTCCAATAAAAGACTCTGATGCTGGGAGGGATTGGGGGCAGGAGGAGAAGGGGACGACCGAGGATGAGATGGCTGGATGGCATCACTGACTCAATGAATGTGAGTCTGAGTGATCTCCGAGAGATGGTGATGAACAGGGAGGCCTGGCGTGCTGCGATTCATGGGGTCACAAAGAGTCGGACACGACTGAGCGACTGAACTGAACTGAACTGAATCCTCTCCTACCATTTGGTGGTTTGCTGGCAATCTCTGACCATCCTTGCCTGGGAAACACATTTGCCTTGATCTCTGCCCTCATTTTGACACAGTCTTGCTTGTGTCCATACCTGTTTCCAAATATTCCTTTCTATAAGGACAAGCTGGAATCAAGATTGGTGGGAGAAACATCAATAACCTCAGATATGCAGATGACACCACCCTTATGGCAGAAAGCGAAGAACTAAAGAGAATCTTGATGAAACTGAAAGAGAGTGAAAAAGTTGGCTTAAAGCTCAACATTCAGAAAATGAAGATCATGGCATCTGGTCCCATCATTTCATGGCAAATAGATGGGGAAACAATGGAAACAGTGACAGACTTTATTTTTGGGGCTCCAAAATCACTGCCGATGGTGACTGCAGCCATGAAATTAAAAGACACTTGCCCCTTAGAAGAAAAGCTGTGACAAATCTAGGCAGCATATTAAAAAGCAGAGGCATTATTTTGCTAACAAAGGTCCATCTAGTCAAAGCTTTGGTTTTTCCAGTAGTCACATATGGATGTGAGAGTTGGACCATAAAGAAAGCTGAGGGCTGAAGAATTGATACTTTTGAACTGTGGTGTTGGAGAAGACTCTTGAGAGTCCCTTGGACTGCAAGGAGATCCACCCAGTCCATCCTAAAGGAAATAAGTCCTGAATATTCATTGGAAGAACTGATGCTGAAGCTGAAACTCCAATCCTTTGGCTACCTGATGTGAAGAACTGACTCATTTGAAAAGACCCTGATGCTGGGAAAGATTGAAGGCGGGAGGAGAAGGGGACGACAGAGGATGAGATGGTTGGATGGCATCACACCAACTCAATGGACATGAGTTTGAGTAAGCTCTGGGAGTTAGTGATGGATAGGGAAGCCTGATGTGCTGCAGTCCATGGGGTTGCAAAGAGTGAGACACGACTGAGCAACTGAACTGAACTGAATAAGGACATGAGTCCTATTTGATTGGGGCCCACTCTAATATTGTTTTCACCTCTGTAAAGACTAATCTTGTTGCAACCTCTGTAAAGACTATCTATAAATAAGAACACAGTCAAAGGTACTGGAAGGTAGAACTTCAACATATGAATTTGGAGAGGAATGTAATCCAACTGACAATGACAAGCAAGAGCTGGACACCATATACTTGAATGGGCAAGATCATATTTCCAGAAGAACATGGGCCCTTCATAGTCCTTTAGGCAGTGGATGAAGGGAGAATATACACTCATGTTAAACTTTTCACAAAAGAGTTTTGGGATGTAGAGACAAGTGTTGGAGTAGAGATGAGAAAAAGACATGAAGCATGGTTGTTGGTGGTTGCTGTGTTCCAGGATGAAGATTGTAGACATGTGGACCCTACAGAAGTGAAGGGAAATCTCAATGCCTGGATGCACTGAGGATGCTCTGGCCCACAACGCCTCAGAACCCCAGGCTTGATTTGAATCCCAGTTCTAACATTTACAAACACTCTGACTTGCACAAAGTCTTGTAAACTCTTTTACCTTGTTAGTTAGTTAGTTCAGTCACTCAGTTGTGTCCGACTCTTTGCAACCCCATGAATCGCAGCATGCCAGACCTCCCTGTCCATCACCAACTCCCAGAGTTCACTCAAACTCATGTCCATCGAGTTGGTGATGCCATCCAGCCATCTCATCCTCGGTTGTCCCCTTCTCCTCCTGCCCCCAATCCCTCCCAGCAGCAGAGTCTTTTCCAATGAGTCAACTCTTCGCATGAGGTGGCCGAAGTACTGGAGTTTCAGCTTTCGCATCAGTCCTTCCAATGAACACCCAGGATTGATCTCCTTTGGAATGGACTGGTTGAATCTCCCTGCAGTCCAAGGCACTCGCAAGAGTCTTCTCCAACACCACAGTTCAAAAGCATCAATTCTTCGGCGCTCAGCTTTCTTCACAGTCCAACTCTCACATCCATACAAGACCACTGGAAAAACAAAAATGAGCATGGTTGTACCTATCTCATTAGTTGGGGTAATTTAATGAAATTTAATGAAAATATGAATGTAAGGAACCTTATTTTGTTCCTGAAACATCTGAGTGCTCATTCAGATTGCACTAGAATTTATGGGACAGTTATCCCAGGAGCATAGCTAATGTAGGACTTTTCCTGAAGGTAAATATGGGAAAGTGATTCTCAGGGCGTCTAAGTAAAGACAAGTTTCCCAAAGCAAGAATATTTAGAATATTTATCTTAAGGAAACAGGTCACTTGGAGAGACAGACATTCATCCCATTAGGTCTCCAAAACTGTTTGTCTTACTTCTCCAGGTTCATTTTGAAAAAGCTCTCTTCTTAATATTTTACCTTTTTTTAAAAAAAAATTTATTAATTAATTTATTTATTTTTTAATTTTATTTTTACTTTATTTTACTTTACAATACTGTAATCGTTTTGCCATACATTGACATGAATCCACCATGGGTGTATACGAGCTCCCAATCCTGAATATTTTACCTTTTAAATCAGGGCAATTACCTTTATAGTCTCACTTAACAAAAATCTGTGTTTTACTTTCTTTAAAAAGTAAATCCTTCATACTTTTCTATCTTTGAAAATGGTGACTAACCCTATTTTAGCTAAAAAAGTGTACCTCTTGATGTGTTTAAAACAATGAGAAATGCATAATATTTTATAACAGTACTAAGAGGATTTATAATCTACTTTTTATTCTTTATGAAAATATGCAAACCTTCTTCTTCGAATTTTTTAATTTTCTTTGTTTCCATGTCAAGCAGCCATTTCCAAGTTTCTGTTTCCCAGATGTATGTGTAAAATTTAGAAAGGGATTTGAAAATCTTTTTTACTAAGAAAAGCAATCAGAGCTAATACTCATAAGGACAAATTACTGAGAATATGGATGATGTGTTTGGTATCTAGTCATATTTTATTGAGTGCATTCCATGTAACTCTATCTTGCCTTCCTTTAAATAGAAAATAAAAGAAAGAATTGCTTGAAGGAAAGACCTAGTAAAGATTCATACCAGAAGCCATGTGACATTCAAACCTAGTTTTCTAGGCAGTTTGGGCCTCAAATTGTGGTTTTGCCTAAAGACTGTAGAAAACTCCTTAATTCTGTGTTTCAGAAGTATGGCAGAAGATTTTTTGTAAATGTTAAGTAAGCTCATTTCTTTTCTCTTCTCTTTTTACACATCTATGTGAGGTTTAAATGCAGAAATGGATCATGGATTTTAGAAAGTGAATACTCTAAACCATGTTATATACACAGAGCTTAGCTTTTTCTAAAGCAGTTTCAAAGGCACTCACCCATTTTTTTTAGCTCCCTCTTGCCCCCAACTTTAGGGCTTCCCAGGTGGCGCAGTGCTAAGGAATCTGCCTGCCAACGCAGGAGAAGCAGCAGCCGCAGTGCCCCCACCCTGCCACACGAAAACTTCCCTCACTGAGGTCACCACTAAGGCTAAAGCCAATGGGCAATTTTCAGTCTTCTTACCATCTCAACAGCATCTCGTGCTCTGTTAACATCCTCTTCTCAAAACATGCTCTCTTTTTGGTTTCTAGAATACCACAGTCTACAGCTTTTCTCCAACCTCAATGGCTTTTACTTTACAGTGACTTTTTTTTCAGGTTCTACTCTTTTTCTTTTATATCCTTTTGATGTTTATCAAAGTTTATCAAAGCTGTATCATACATAATTTTAGCAAACAGTCCTACAAAGCTTCTAGCGCGAAATGCAGCCTCCCCTGCTCTCCTCTCCCCACTCTTAAAGATATTTGTTCTGATATTTGTCTCCATCTTTCTAAATAGCATGCTATTTCTGGATCTTTCCATTTTAGATTTCCAAACTTGGAAGATGAGTATTTAACTCTTTTGTACTCAGATCCTCTGGAGAAGGGAATGGCAACATACTCCAGTATTCTTGCCTGGAGAATTCCATGGACAGAGGAGCCTGGTGGGCTACAGTCCACGGGGTCCCAAAGAATCAGACACGACTGAGCGAGCGACTAACCCTTTCATTTTCACTTCACTCTTCTCTTGCCACACTCTCACTCCTTCTCTCCATGTCCTATTTCCTTCTCTTTTATCACTTCTCCTCTCAAGAAATTATAGCATAAATTTTGATTAAATCCATAATTAGTATTTACATTATTACAAGCATGCAAGTATTATTCATGCTAAATTATATTGTACTAAGATTATGATTTCTTTTATGTACAACTTTTTTTTGTTTTCTCTGGTATTAGTAATAATTGCTGCACTTTCCCCCTCTAAGTTTACTAGCAGCTCAGCAGTAAAGAATCTGTCTGCAGTACAAGAGCCACAGGAGACCCAGCTTCCATCCCTGGGTCAGGAAGATCCCCTGGAGTAGGAAATGGTAACCCACTCCAGTATTCTTGCCTGGAGTATCCCATGGACAGAGGAGCCTTGTGGGCTATAATCTATAGCTTGGCAAAGAGTCAGACACAACTGATGCGACTTAGCACACATACCAAAGAAAACTTCAAATCTCAGTGGTTTAACACAGCAGAAGTTTATTTCTTAACAGTAAGAAATTCAGTGTAGGCATTCCTAATTGGTGGGAGACCCTTTCTGGGTGAATCAGGAACTCCTGCTCCTTCCACCTTGGTGCTCCTCTATCTCCTGGGTCTTAGAGTTTCCTGTCTGATTCTTTATATCTGCAGGCATGCTAGGTTGAGATAAGCCTAGACAACTGAGAGAAACATTTCTATAAGACAAGGTGGCAGTATGCATAATTTCATTCATAGCCTGTTTGTTGGAATTCAAAGCATACACTTTAAAAGTGAGTTGGGTTTTAGTGAACATACTGCTGTCTCTGTTATCCCAATATGTATTTCACTCTTCTTCCCACAAATAAAACATCATCAGTCCTTCTACTAGGGTACAACCACGCAGCCCTAGCAGTCCCTGTTTCCTCATCAAAGAACAAGATCCTCAGATAATACACAGTCTGCTGTCGCGTTCAGTTATGACTCCTCAATGTCTAAGAACATATGACCTAAAAATGCAAGTAGTTTTTTGCCCTCACTCCCCCAATACATACACTCAATAGACAATGAAAGAGCAGGAAAGCTAAGAGTAGAATGCACAGAGCAGTCGTTGGCATATAGCAACTACGGAATCCGGTGGGTGGGATTTCAGCTCCTGGGTATTAGCATATTCTTTGCTTAGACCCTGATTCTGTTCTTTGGAAAGAATTCCTTTTCCATTGTTTTCCATGCCTCTTTATTCTGTCCTCCGGGAAATTCTTCCTTATTTTATTATTTTCCATTGACACACGTGAAGTAAGTGTGGATGAATGTCTTCCTTGGGGACTGCATAGGTTTTACACACAATTTCTGCTTGGGGGTTGCTTCAAAACTCAGTAAATAGTCATAGGCCTTTTGAGGCTAGGTTTATCTAGATATCTTATCTAGATGTCTTTGACAATACAATTCCTTTAAAAATGTATTAGATTTCTAATTTATTTGCTGCCAGTCATTTTCCTGTACTTTCGGAATTGTTTTTTAGATATGGTCCTTAATCCTGACTTCATTATATCCCCTGTTTCTCTCTCTCTCAACTCACAGGAACTAACTGGAAGCCATCTGCACCCAGAGACTTAGATGGCATGGTAACATCTTTAATGTGGTCTTTGTTCTAAGGTTGAACTGTTTCAGCGAACTGAGAATTCTTACCCTCTTGAAGTTTAGGAATATTTCATCCTCAAACAGTCCATCAGAAATGTAAACCTTCTTTGTGTGTAAGTACATCGAGGAACCTCTTTTCATGTTTTTTTGTAAAGAGCTCACACCTACAGCCATGCTTTACTGACTCATTTGGAACTGGTTAGTCCTTAGTCTTGTTGCATCAAAGGAAGCATGGGGATCTCTCTTCATATTCACTCCAGAAACTTCTTTTCCTTGCTGATGTTTTAAAGCCCCTGTATACTGGACCCCATTATCAAGGTCTTGGATCTGATTTTACTCTCCTTATAAGGCAGTAAGTTAGCCTTACTAATGCTTAACGTTAACTAAACTACTCTTGATGAAAGTGAAAGAGGAGAGTGAAAAAGTTGGCTTAAAGCTCAACATTCAGAAAAGGAAGATCATAGCATCTGGTCCTATTACTTCATGGGAAGTAGATGGGGAAACAGTGGAAACAGTGTCAGATTTTATTTTGGGGGGCTCCAAAATCACTACAGATGGTGATTGCAGCCATGAAATTAAAAGACGCTTACTCCTTGTATTCATGGGGTCGCAAAGAGTCAGACACAACTGAGCCACTGAACTGAACTGAATGTTTAAATGACTGTTGGAAGGAAACAAGACTCCTGGGTCAGAAACAAAGGACTGTACTAATCATAGTGCAGCAAGCAGCATGAGCACCATATTGTGTCGGGTCCCCTTGTCCCAAATTCCAAGGAGGCAACATGCAGACACACAGGTGAATGCCAGGCACACAGTGAATAGCTTTACAGGAGACTAGGAACTTGTTTTATAACAAACAATAAGCAAGGCCACTCCTTGTCCTAGAGGGACACACTGTCTCATCTGTGAAGGCTGCTTGATGCAGACATAATCCTGAGATATGGCCCTAGTGAAGATGGATCAAGGTCTTGCATTCTTGGCAAAATTAAAAAGGATGTGCAGGAACACTTAGAGCCCATGTAGATTGCCTTTCTCAGCACCCATATGTGCTACTGCTGCTGCTACTGCTAAGTTGCTTCAGTCGTGTCTGATTCTGTGCGACCCCATAGATGGCAGCCCACCATGCTCCCCTGTCCCTGGGATTCTCCAGGCAAGAACAGTGGAGGGGGTTGCCATTTCCTTCTCCAATGTATGAAAGTGAAAAGTGAAAGTGAAGTTGCTCAGTTGTGTCCGACTCTTAGCGACCCCATGGACTGCAGCCCACCAGGCTCCTCCATCCATGGGATTTTGCAGACAAGAGTACTGGAGTGGGTTGCCATTGCCTTCTCTGATATGTGCTACACCCAGTCTATTAACTTCCCAGATTTTGCTAAACAATATCTATAGCCCACAGGAAGGTTATTAGGGTTAATAGGAAGGTAAGGACCAGATCTGTTTTCCAACCATTGAATCCCTAGGGCCTGTCACAGTGCATGGTACATGGTAGGTAATTGATTCATCATCCAAACAAACTAGGAGACTTAAGCAATTCACTTTATGATGAGTTTATATTCTAGAAGCTCAGGTAAGCTATATACACATACATACATACACACATACATACACACACACATACACATAAACACACACACAAACACACAAACATTCTTTTGGAAACACAGAATGGAACTCTTTTTGAAAAGAGTATCCACTTTTTAATACTGAACATTGGTCATGCTCCCTTTTTTCTCCCACTCAATTCTTTAATCTCCAGTGCCTCTCATTTAACAAACTCTGTGACTTAGATAAGATAAACCTAGCTTAGAATCCTTATTTGCTTGACTTTAAAACCTGCATCTTTTCCACTATGTTTTGTCTGTTATTTTATCTTACTTGAAATACCATCAAGTAAAAGTCTAATTGAATTTCTAGACTAGTCTTAGTAATTGCCCTACTGGACTGGTTCTCAAGCAGCCGTCCTTTTGCTCTCCAAGGGAAAACTGGCAATGTCTGAAGACAATCTGAGTGGTCACAGCTAAGGTAAAAGGTACTACTAGCAACTAGTGGGTAGAAGTCAAGGATGCTGCTCAACACCCTACAGTACATAGACCGCCCCCCACCCCACCGCAGCAAAGAAGTACCCAGTCCAAAGTGTCAGTAGCGCCGAGGTTGAGAAAGACTGCTCTGGGGGTATGCATGAATGGAGCCCCTCCATACTTAAAATGCTGCAGACCAGTTCTTGTGCTTGCTGTACAGAAATCCATTATTTTCCCAGCTTTCCTACATCCTTTATTACTTCAGAAACTTAAGTTTCTCTTTTCCTTAGTGATAAAGTCATGGTTTCTTCTTCTTACCCTTTATTTCTGGGGGTATGCATGAATGGAGCCCCTCCATACTTAAAATGCTGCAGACCAGTTCTTGTGCTTGCTGTACAGAAATCCATTATTTTCCCAGCTTTCCTACATCCTTTATTACTTCAGAAACTTAAGTTTCTCTTTTCCTTAGTGATAAAGTCATGGTTTCTTCTTCTTACCCTTTATTGCAGCACTTTTGTCTTTATTATACAAACAATCTCTAGAGAAGAATATAAATTCAAACGGATTAAAGATTCACTACTATCCCAAGGATCCCCCATGACTATCTTATCCCTGTCTTGCAGCTGTACACATACCTCACTGTGTGGTCTGATTTATTACTCTCTACTGTTTGGGTAACAGGGACACAGTAGGCATTCCATGACTATATCTTGCCTTATAGAGCAGAAGAATGGAGTTTGAGGTTATTTCTAAAGAAACCTATCACACCCGTTTGACCTTTTATTCAAATATTGGATCCACTCAAACCCAAAGTCCCTGGAAATTTAGGAGAGTTAACCACAGTAACTTAAATGGATGTTTCTGGATGTGTATTTAGGCTGAGTCAGGAAGCAATATAAACTATAATAATCCACCACCAGATAAGTTCTATTCACACAGCAATCTGACCTGACCTAAGTCAAGGTAAACAGGTAAATCAGTACAGGAAAGTCTGGCATGTAGGCTTAATTTCCAGACCTAAGAGATTAGAGATGAGTTTAGAAAGAGGTATAAGCACAGACCTACAAACATATACAGATTGCTTTTAAGCCAGCCGACAGAATTCCTTTGCCTCATCAAGCTTATTCACCCACTTGACATCTCAAAGACTGTTTTATATCACCTCTTGAAAAGCATTATTATCCTGGGATTAGATTAGAGATGAGTTTAGAAAGAGGTATAAGCACAGACCTACAAACATATACAGATTGCTTTTAAGCCAGCCGACAGAATTCCTTTGCCTCATCAAGCTTATTCACCCACTTGACATCTCAAAGACTGTTTTATATCACCTCTTGAAAAGCATTATTATCCTGGGATTTTTCATTTATCAATCACATTGGAAATTAAATGTTCAATTAAATATTCCACCACATGACAGGCTAAAGTCTAGCCCAGAACAGTCCGGCTTTCCCCTGGCTTCTCTCTTCTGTCCACGTAGCATACTGGTCCTTCCCTTGGCCCCACTGCATTTCTGATTTTCTTAAACACTGTTCTGGCACTCACTCCCAGCAAACCTGCTCTCTCCCCTCCAGCTGCCAGTTTCTTTCTCCTGCTACCACCCTGTTTTCTGGCTCCAAAGTGATCCACTCAGCAATGATCACGACTCATAATTCAAGGGTGTAACTCCACATCCAGGAGTCGTGAACTGTTTTTCCATGAAACGATAGTTAGTGCTGGAGCCTATGCCTTGTATTACAGGAAATTACATCAAGCATTAATTTAACTTGCAGGTTCTCCAACTTTCTTAAGGGGGAAGGGAAAAGGGAGGTGTGAGAAGAGGAAAAGAATCCATAAATAGATTTTTGTTGAAATACCAGAAATGGAGCTTGAAGTGCCAGCAGAATGTTCCAAACACCATTTTTTTTTAATGATTTTCCATGAATGTTAAAAGTAAACCCAGCACATAGTTTATTACTGGAATTGGAGTTTGTCTGATACGACAGTTAAAAGGCTACACTAGCCTCCCATAACTCAAGGGGCTGAAGCCTAAATGAATGGAATGGGAAAACTGATGGCAAGCTGAAGAAATGGGTTTTTCCAGGCAGCAACATATTTCTCAAAGCTCTGAGACAGATAGGAAGTGAAGATGGATGAAAGACTAAACCGGAAAATAAAACAGTCACCTCCTTTAAGAGAAGAGGAGCTATTGTTAATGCATTTATCTTCTAAGGAAAGTGGTAAAGGATAACAAAAATTGAACATTGTACTTAAAAGCTCAGTAACAGCTTGTCCTCATTTGGTTTAATTTAGTCCACTAGATTAAGTACCATGTCCAACTCCCATACAAAATTGTCATGAGATTTTAACTATACCGAATCCCGACTTTTGTTTCCTCTTTTTCAGAGTGTGCCTTCTCTCCTTGTCTTCCTCTCCCCACTCCTCCTGTCCCTCTTCTGCTCCTTTCCTGGACACCAGATCCCAAGCAATGGAAACTAGAGTGCTACTAAACTTTAAAGAAAAATTCCAAGTAGCTGAAGCCATTCCTGTGAAGGATTATGAAAATGATTGCATACGAAATGATCCCTGGGGTCCTACTGTTATAAGGAATTGCTCTTCATCACCTCTCCCCTCACCCTGTCTACCCTCTAGCCTGCCCTGGAAAGACATTAGAAATAAAGTAAATAGTAAAGGCTATTTGATGACAACTTTTGAAAAATGAAGAATCTTGGATTTGAGGGGAGGGGTGTTTGGGTCAAGATTAGACAAAGTTGAAGGGCAATGGGACATATGTCTGTTGGCCTATAGGGAATCCCACAATTTCCACATGTTAGCTGCTAGGAGGAGGGTAAGAATTGGTACCAAACTTTCCCAAGCATCTTGACATCATGGGATAGATCTAGTCATCCTTGTGTTCAGTCTAGTGTGGGAAAAATATAAGAAAAGGAGAGAAGAAAAATACTTGTCAAGTTTGTCTGAAGACAGTATCATAAATCCACGTTGGAAAGGTTAAAAATCAACATACAAATAGTTTGTCTTATTGTACACTTTTGTAGGCCTCTTTAAATATTTTTTAGAACAGCATATATATTTTTAAAAATTAATTTATAAAAAGTAACCTTTATTTTTATTGATGAAAGAAGTATTAAAGAATCAGACTACCTGGTATCTCTATTCAGACCTTGCTACTCATAGAAAGTAACCTAACCTTGGCCATCCTCTCTTCCCTGCCTCCCTAATACTCCTTACCTAAATCTTATACAGTAATTTTTACATCTGTAGCTAATTATCTCTTAATATACTTGTGTCTCTGTCCATAACCATAAGCTTTCCAAAGAAAAGGACCATTTTTTTCAGTTCAGTAACTGCCTGACATAATAGGGATTTTAAAATGTTGAATGAATGAAGCCTCTGCATCTCAATCTCCTTTGTTATTCCCCATTGCTTGTGAGAGTAAAATGAATGAAGGTAAGTAAAAGTGTCATTAAAAGGCAATGTATCACCAGAAATCACTTAGAGGAGAATGACAACAAGATAAATATGGAATGTGAGCAGATGAAAGGAAAAAATACTTTAAAGCCAATCCAACTGACAGCCCATTGACTGTCACCACAGCCATCTTACGAAGGTCTCATCTTACAAAGCTGAGGAAGACCGGACCTGAAGCTACCAAAGGCAAAGCACATAAGTGATTATTACTCATTGCATTTGTTCTCCCTGCTGCCCAATTTATGAAACCAAACTTGTGTTGTTTTTGGAAAAGTCTTCCTATCCTGATGATCCCAGTGGATGCACAGGAACATATACCTCTTCTTTGACTTGCGTTTGAGGTTGATCTAGTCCAGATGGAAAATTCTTCATAGACATTTTAAAGGATTCCATCTGTGAAGCAAACAAAAGAAAATAAAAGATAATGAACTATATGAAAGCTGACTTACCCATTAAGGGGGGTTAGACTGAGGTCTGATAATGGATTAACTCATTGTGTAAATGCCACAGATAATGCTAAGAAATACACCTTCTTTCCTCTGCTTGCCCTTTTGAGGGTCATTGAGATTATGAATGTCTTTCCCAGTGGTGGAAACATACATTTCCAATATATTATGTAAGTTAAATAATATTTTTAGTTGGCCTTTTATGTCTCTTCTTTCTTTATAAGCTAGGCAAGCTTCTTGATAGCAGTGTGACCATGGGCAACTGGGTTTTTGTTTGCTTAATCTTAATCTTTTGATTTTCAGTTTCTTCATTTGTAGTAGGGGATAGTATACTTATCTCACAAGATTATAAAAAAATAAATGACAAAAGCTTCTTTAAGTGGCTTAGCAGAGTACACAATGCATATTATGCTTTCTGTATGATGATAGTAGGCAAGCTTCTTGATAGCAGTGTGACCATGGGCAACTGGGTTTTTGTTTGCTTAATCTTAATCTTTTGATTTTCAGTTTATTCATTTGTAGTAGGGGATAGTATACTTACCTCACAAGATTATAAAAAAAATAAATGACAAAACCTTCTTTAAGTGGCTTAGCAGAGTACACAATGCATATTATGCTTTCTGTATGATGATAGTAGGGTTATCAGGCTTCTGTCAATTTTTTAATATTACCATACATTGTCATTTGTTTTTGCACTTTGCATTCTGCTCTGTGTTCACCACCTCAGTACCATAAAGCAAGAAAAAGATAGTTTCCCCAAAGCTAATGGGCCACTGGTTTCCCAAAGTGATAAGAGGATAGCTAAAAATGGTGACCATCAACAGTATTGATGATAAGCTGAGAAAGACATCATTAAAATATAGTAGTGTCCACACCCAAGAAAACAGCCAAAATTTAAAATCTGGCTTAAAACTCAACATTCAAAAAGCTAAAATCATGGCATCCAGGCCCATCACTTTGTGGCAAAGAGATAGGGGAAAAGTGAAAATAGTGACAGATTTTATTTTCTTGGGCTCCAAAGTCACTGTGGATAGTGACTGCAGTCATGAAATTAAGACACTTGCTCCTTGAAAAGAAAGCTATGACAAACCTAGAGAGTGTATTAAATAGCAGAGACATCACTTTGCCAACAAAGCTCTGTATAGTTCTTTAAGCGGCCATGGTTTTTCCAGTAGTCATATATGCAAGAGTTGGACCATAAAGAAGACTGAGCACCAAAGAATCAATGCTTTTGAACTGTGCTGCTGGAGAGGACTATTGAGAGTCCCTTAGAGAGCAAGGAGGTCACACCAATCAATCCTAAAGGAAGTCAACCATGAATATTCATTGGAAGGACTGATGCTAAAATTTCAATATTTTGGCCACCTGATGTGAAGAGCCAACTCATTGGAAAAGACCTTGATGCTGGGAAAGATTGAGGGCAGGAAGAGAAGGGAGTGACAGAGGATGAGACGGTTGGATGGCATCATCAACACAATGGACATAAGACTGAGCAAACTGTGGGAGATAGTGAAGGGCAGGGAAGCCTGGCATGCTGCAGTCCATGGGGTCACAAAGAGTTGGACACAACTGAGCAGCTGAACAGCAAAAGAATGATGACACTAAATTTTGGCGAGGTTGTGGAGCATCTGGAACTCTCATCTTTCACTGGTGAAAATGTAAAATGGTACAACAGCTTTGGAACACAATCTGGCAGTTTCTTTATACATTTAAACAAACACCTTCCCTGTAACCCAACAAGGCCACCCCTAGGTATTGACCCAAAGGAAGCAAAACCACATGTTTACAAAATACATGACAAGAATGTTCATAGCAACTTTACCCATAATGGCCAAAAACTGGAAACAGACCAAATATCCATCAATAGAACAGATAAACAAACTGTGGCATACAATGAATTACCACTCAACAACAAAACAGAGCAAACTACCAGTTGTTAAATAAATCTGAAACATACTGCTGAGTGAAACAAGCCTTATACAAAGCAGAATATATGCTATTAGTCCTTTAATATGACATTTTATAACAAATGAAACCAATCTATAATAGAAAAAAAATCTCAAATCAGTAGTTGTCAGGGACAGGAGCAGAATAGGAAATGTCCTGGAATGTAATTTTCTCTCTTGGTAAAAATTAGGGTTGCACAAGTGTATGCATTTGAAATACTCCACAAGTGTACAATTAAGATAGGTTTGTTTTATTGTATGTACATTTTATATCAAATTAAAAAACTAAACAAATGCCAAACTCTAATTACATTCAGGCTTCAGTATTTTGGGAGAGATATACATGCTGATATCTGCAATTTATTTTGAAGTTCATCAAAAAATCATCAAAAAATAACACAACTAACAGATGGAAGGGGTTTAGATGGATGGATAGTGATAAAGTAGAGTAAATGTTAATGGGAAAACTAGGTGATAAGTGTACAAAGTTCACTGTAAAATTCATTCAACTTTAATGTATGTTTAATAATTCTTGAATGTTTGACTAGTTTTGAATATTTGAAATGTTGGGGAAAATATAGTGGTGGCTAAGTTCTTTCCTACCTAGAGGACTAATTCTTTAACTTTCCTTTGTATTAAAAGATCCTGCTCTATTAAGGAAAGCTATTCCTATAGTGTATGAAAAGAAGAATATATAAAATGTATACTAGCTCAGAGGTAAGGGGAGATGACCAAAGATACCTCCTCAAAAAGACAGAGCTAGCTAAAACTGGGTGCCCTTTCATGGGAAATAGATGGGGAAACAGTGGAAACAGTGCCAGACTTTATTTTTTTGGGCTCCAAAATCACTGCTGATGGTGACTGCAGCTATGAAATTAGAAGACGCTTACTCCTTGGAAGAAAAGTTATGTCCAACCTAGATAGCATTTTCAAAAGCAGAGACATTACTTTGCCGACTAAGGTCCGTCTAGTCAAGGCTATGGTTTTTCCTGTGGTCATGTATGGATGTGAGAGTTGGACTGTGAAGA